>VZTY01019758.1:25083-40127 GCA_013400935.1 Turnix velox
TAAAGAATTTCATTCTTATATGTAGCCTGAATCTCTCCCTTCCAATTTACATCCATTATTTCTAGTCCTCCATATCTCTCATGCTTTGTTTTTTTATTTTCTCATAAAGCCTTTGTTCTGCTGCCTTAATTTTAAAATATTCAGGAGTCAGAAGGGTGCCCAGTGAGGGAATTGTTACACAACTGGTCAGTCTTTCCCTCTTGAACCATCTGAAAAATCCTGCAGAAGGTCTCCCATGAAATGGCAGCATCTTAAACCTAAAACACAGATATCAGTCACCATCCAGTGAGCACACTGGGAGTGAACAAGGTCTGAAAGAATATATTGTTAGGGATAGAGTTGTGAGCCTGACAGAGAAATGCAAAAGAAACCTGTGAANGCCTGACAAAGAGACCTGTGAAGAAAAAGTTAGTAAAATCAAACTGCCTGAACAGGCACAGAGGAATGTTGGCTGAGAGATGCTTGGAAAAGAGTACTAACTTTACAAGGAGTGGGGAATAGTGACTGAGCATATGATGTGTTGGGTGTTTATACCTGAAAACAGAAGAGATACTAGTCTTAAAGCTCTAACTTAGAATCATAGAATGGTTTGGGTTGGAAGGTACCTTAAAGATCATCAAGTTCCAACCTCACTGCCATAGGCAGGGACACCTCCCACTCAGTGCCTTGTCCACCCTTTCTACACAGGAAAAGAAAAGAGTCAGCAACTAATCAATCACATAGGTTCCAAATCAGCAAAGATGAATATTACAGTTAAACTGAAACCCTGTGCTGATTTTAGCAGAACAAATTCACTACCTGTCCAAAAATTTTATTTAAATAGAGGTGGACTACATGCAATAGAGAGGGCCTCCATGTCCTACTGGGGTCAAAGGTACCTCTCCTGACCAAGTAGCTTCAAGAGGAGACTCAATGAGACTTGATGAAAAAAAAAATTGAGTCTTTTAATAATTGAGGCAACTATCAGACCTCTGATTTTTTATTTTTCCTAACTGCTCAGATCAAATAAATCAGTGCTATTTTTGTGACTGTTAAAAGGACTTAGTTAGAACAATAATCTTAATCTTAGAAATCAGTGTATCAAAACTAAGCACGATCCTCCACAGCCCCCAGCAGTCTAGGCACAAACTCATTCAGTGCTAGTCTTTGTGACTGGTAATTCACATAAAACCATTAAAATCTCATGGTGTCTAAATGTTCAAAACCTAGAAACTGTCAGGATTGATGTGTCATTGATCTTAGATATCATTTGGACTCTGATTTTTGGTAGATGATAAACAATTTTACAGATTAGACACATCCAAAGGGCTCTTGCCTAACAGTTAATGGAGAAAATTTCACCTCCTTCAGAAAGGAAGATCCAATTAGAGTGAGTGTATAGTTGACAAAAGGAGTAAAGAAAAGTAAAACAGTGAAGACCAGGAAAAGATTTGGAAATGAGGCAATTATAGTGTCTTAGAATCATAGAATCACTGGAATAGTTTGGGTTGGAAGGGGCCTTAGAGATCACCTAGTGTAGTGTCTTTTTGGTATGCAAGGAAATAGACCATGGAACTGTATATGCTGGTATGTGAGTAAGCCCTTCCTGAGCTCTCTGGTAGCCAGAATCTTTTTTTCTAATAATAAAGTAGCCTCTAGGTCCCTTCTGGTTGTTCATTCTAGTTCCATAAACAACAGATGAAAAAACAGAAGCACAATCAGAGAAAAGTGCAATAATGGAACTGCCAAACTTGGTAGAATTCAGTAAACCTGCATGGTTTAGACATGAGTTTGAATCCAGACACTCATTTCAATGTTCCTCTGAATTCTGTACATTGTTGCCTAGGATATGTCTTAAGATGTTATCAATATTCTCAGAGTTTTCTGCATAGTTCTGTAGCAAAAGAATGTTATTCATGTATTATGTTGGTGGATCTTGCGTGTCCTCATAATACAAGTAATACAAGTTAAGTTAACTAACACAGATTTTAAAACTAGTTTTTTGCATATCTACCCACCTATTTAAGACACATGGGCTTTTTTTACTGTGGAAACTAAATGTATTTAATTTAAATTAAAAATATCACAAATAAAAGAGAGTCATTATTAATGAAGAGGAAGTCCTTGTAAGGCAAGAATGAATCTGTGCAGTATTCTTGAGAACTCCAGTTATATATGAGTTAATAGGAACCACAACCTTGAAGCCATATGCATTTTCCTGTTTCAAAGGGGTATTTCTAGCACTTTTAAAACTCTTTGATTACCAAGATGCCATGTTGAAACTAAGGACACAGTTTGTAATTTTTGTTGTTGTTTTGTTCTTCGAATGTGGCATGTGGTTTGAGTTTTAAAGCTTATTTCCTTTTGCCCTAATGAGCCTCTGAAAGTGATTAAGTGGAAGAAAGACAGGTTAAGCCAATGACATTTTGTCAGAGGAAATGCTATCAAATCTAGTGCCTGAAAAATATTTTGCAGGTTCTCAAGATTTCTCACCATAAAATGCTTTCTTATGACTAGGATAGTAATTAGAAACTCAAGACATTGAATGTTTATCAGTCAGAGTTAAGACAAAATGGGAATAATGATCAGAAGAAATGTTCATCTCATTATATTTTGTATTTCTGGCCCTCCATTCTAGCTGCTTGCTTTTGCTTTTATGCTGAACATGATGATCCTCTTTTGAACATGGGAAAATTCTACTCAAATCAAACCCTTGACTACTGTTTTCAAGATCTTTTAAAAAGAAATGCAGTGAGTTTATCCAGGATAATTTACTATTAGATCCAGAGTCCACAGATTAAAATTATTTTACCATCAATGAATATCTTATGAATATGTGGCTATAGGATAACTTGACAGAAATCGAGTAAATCACCTTTCTAAGCATTGCCTGTGCCACATCTTGGTAATGAAATACTGGAGTTTAGTGGAATTTTACTGAGATGATGGATAACAGTGCATTTATTGTTTTGTACAGAGGTTGTTACTCACCACCAGAGACTCATTGTGGAAGATGCTTGTGTCAGGAGAGGAGGAAGAGTTCCAGATAAGCTACAGAAGTGAGGGACAGTGCAAGTGGCTTTCACTGGGAGAACAAGCAATCCTCTTGTCAACTGATTATCTATTCCTTATGTCTGTGTGATAAAGTTTTGTCTATTATGTTATTAATATTCTTTATAAGTTTTATAGTAAAACTTGTAGAGAATATTATAGAATTTATAGTATGCCCTAACACACAGAGGTAATCAAAATACTGAGAAAAGTGGGGATTAAGTAAACTAGAAAAACAAATGGCTGACATTTCAAACAATTTTATTTTTCCCTTTACATAGAATCATAGAATAGTTTGGGCTGGAAGGGACCTTAAAGATCATTGATGTCCAACCTCTCAAGCCTGTCAACTTGCTATATAATTATCATCTGAAGAATAAATTGGGATAACCAAAGTGAACAACTGTTCTACAAGAAAGAAATCACAGAATCACAGAAGATCAGGGATTGGAAGGGACATCAAGAGATCGTCTAGTCCAATCCCCCCGCCTGAGCAGGAACAAATGCTTCTCTGTGTTGACATTTCCATGGAAGACAGTANAATTTTTCATATCTAAAAGTAACTCCAAGCTTCAGAGAAAGAGCTGATGCTATTCATACACAGTCATTGGAGCTTTACATTTCAGTACAGATAAATGAAATCTCTGCTGCGGGATTGGAAGGGACATAAAGAGATCATCTAGTCCAATCCCCCTGCCAGAGCAGGAACAAATGCTTCTCTGTGTTGACATTTCCATGGAAGACAGTAGGGTTTTACCCAAGCTGCCAAGGCTGAGGTGCAGTTTCAAGCCTGTTGCTCAAGTTGTGCTCTCAAGACTATGGAAGAGCAAGCCTATTTTGATTTTTTGCATGAACACAGAAACTGAAGGTAAGAGGTAAGAAAGAAATTCTTTACAGTGAGGGTAGTGAAACACTGGAACAGGCTACCCAGAGAGGTTGTGGATGCCCCCTCAACCTCTGGAGGTGTTCAAGACCAGGCTGGACATGGCACTGAGCAGCCTGATGTAGTGGGAGGGGTCCCTGCCTATGGCAGGGAGGTTAGAACTCGATGATTTTTAAGGTCCGTTCCAACTCAAACTATTTTATGATTCTATGTTGGCCTGGATATGCCATTTTCCCTATAGAAATAAAATTAACTCCAGCTAGATCATAGGGGTTTATTCACCCTTTCCTCTGCCTTTGTAATAGAAGTCAAATTGCCCAAATATCTCCTAATCACATTCCACATACTTCTGTCAGCAGGAAAAGTGGAATTTAACAGAGAGCCCGGATACCCAGGGTGGTCAAACTCGCCACTTCCAGGATTCAGGGATGATGGAAAAGAACCCCCTGCTTGTCCTCCAGGGTGACCTTCCATCTGAGCTGTCGGGTTATCACAGCTCCATCAGTAAACAAAGGATAGCAGGTTCCCTGGGCAGTGTCAGGATCACACTCAGTGTGACACGGTGTTTGGATGTTCAAAGAATCCCTCTCTCCTTGCTTTCTTTTCCAAGCTTAATAAAGGAACTGCTAAAACCTATGTAGCCTGATAAGATGACAAGACAGTCTTTTAGTGTTATTGATTGTACACAAGAGGTGGAATGATGAATTATTTCCTATAATGCACCCTGAGTGAGTTTCATCTTTTTGAGAGATGTTCTTGAAATTCCTTGTATGAATTCAGTTCTTAAACTTCCTGCTGGAAAGAGAAGGGGTTTCATTAGGCCAAAAGGCTGAGGTAAGACAAATATCTTCTCCCTGATAACACCAGGGAGAGAACTTTCAAAGTGCATGATCTGAGAGGAATAAAGATGTATAGCATGTAAAATAAACTGTGGATTGCTATCATGAGAATGCTGTCTAAATGAACCAAGGGGACAAATTGTGTGCCTCTGAAGGCAATCCATGAGTAATAAACTACAGCCTTTCACCACCTTCCTTCATGTGTGGTGGCCCAGCTGGTTGGCTTCAGCTCTTTCTTCTCACTAAACTGAAAAACAATTTTATTACTCAGTAAAAGAAGTTCCATTGGCAGACCACAAGCATTAGTGTCAACTGCAAGCAGTCATGTCACAAGAGGCTGTGGGTAGCTGCCTCTCCTATACCTTTTTATATTCAGTCTTAGCAAAATGAGGAATAGTATCTTCTCTATTTATATTCTGTAAAATAAACTAAGTTTAAGCCTCAAACTCAAACAGGAATTTCTGAATTAAACTATTGAGAAAAGAAAATCGAGAAATTAAACTATTTAGAGTGACATTTTAATAGAATAATTCTCTTGGCCTCAACTATGATCCAAAGATTGCTGTTCCTTTAGCTGTTGTGAAAAGCATCTGATAACAACGGATAACCCAGCAGAGCAACATTTAAAGCCTAAATACATGTGTAAGGCTTTAGATCTTGAAGCATTGTTATTAGCTTACTTTGGTGTAGGTGATGGTCAGATAAGGGTTTGCAAGAGGAGAAGATTGTGTGTTTTCATTTAAAGAAATTTTTATTCTTGCCATTGCATTCTTGCTTATTCTCATTAATATATTTAAATGTTTAGGTATTCCTTATTCTAAATTCCCTGCATAATGACAGCTTTGTTTATGTATTGTTTGTGTTCCTCAGATGTGAAGGAGCTTTGAGACCTTCAGACATTTGATCAGAGTTTGCTGATGAAAGCCTGACCCTGTTGTCTAAACCTGTCACCTCTTTGGCTTTGCCACCATCATTGAAACTGCCAGCAATAGTTTTTCCATAATGAGATTGCTTGGTGGTTCCTTTGTCAAGCTTGTTTTTATTGAGCCACCCAATGCAAGGCACTGTCTCTCATTTACAGGTCACCCCAAGGTATTGTATACCACTGAATGTATCATGACAGAAGAAAATAAACTCTGGACAAGGAGGAAGTTCTGAGGACTTTCACAGCCTGAAGGAAATCCAGCTCCTTTGTACTCCCATCAAGTACTGGCAGATTGCAATAGAGGTGTGAGCACTCAACTGTCAGGAAATCTTCAAGCCACCCTTCCAGGAATCCTCTTTGCTAATGATACAACTCAGAGTAATATAGCCATATACTCAGTTCTGTCTGAAAAAGAGACTGGCTATCAAAACTGAATATGTTTGGTAGTTTTTGTAGAATCATAGAATCATAGTCTCATTATTTCTAGTCCTCCCATCACATATCTTATTAAAAAGTCCTACCCCTGCCTTTCTGTAGCCCCCTTCAGGTATTGCTAAGTTACTACGAGCTCCCTCCTGAGCTTTCCCTCCACCAAGCTGAACAACTCGAACTCCTTCAGCCTGTCTTCATAAGGCAGTTGCTCCAGCCCTTTGACCATAAGTTGTTTTTTGATAGCATATTCAGTAGTTGTTGACAGGTTGTGGGAAATGTAACACACCATAGTTCAACAGGTGGGGACAAGTTATAAGTCTGAGAGACAGGAAAATGATCAGAATCTTCCTATTACCTCTGCAGCTTGTGTTCCCTGTCCAACTTTACTTTTTTGTTAGCAGTAGTCTTCATACCCAGAATGAAATACCAGAAAGTGATTGCCTGATTTATGTACTCTCCCTTTTACACAATTGTGTGGCATCTGTGACATTTTGGAAATTAATATTTTGATTGATGGTCCACTCAGCTTCTCTCAGGTTTATCATCTTAATCTGTGGAATAAAAAAAAAATCTCCCACACAGTACCAAAACCACATATGGAAAAATGTATATTTGTCCCATATTTGTCTCATATTTGCCCAGAGAGGGTGTGGATGCCCCCTCTCTGGAGGTGTTTAAGTCCAGACTGGACGAAGTAATGAGAAACCTGGTCTAGTGGGAGGTGTCCCTGCCTGTGGCAGGGGGGTTGGAACTCGATGGTCTTTCAGGTCCCTTCCAACCCAAACCATTCTATGATTTATATATTTGCCCAGTTATTCCAAAACTACTAATAAAAATATCACAAATATGGATTGAGTAAGGCTAAATGTATTCACAAAAACTATTGCTTGTATTAATTATACACAGCTACTGATATTATGGGGCTGGTCCCTTTTCTTTCAAAATTTGGTTACTGAACATTCATGAGACTAACCCTTTTGGAGCAAAGCTGACAAATGTATTAAGAAAAGGCAAGAAAAAAGATTAGGTGTCATTTGGTTTCTAAACCACCAGAAAATGCCTCCATTACCTTTGTATTTGTTCTATCAGGAAAAAAAATTCTCCTTTCTTCTGCACAAGATTTGTCTATTTTATAGAATCATCGAATAGTTTGGATTGGAAGGGACCTTAAAGATCATCGAGTTCCAACCCCCCTGCCATAGGCAGGGACACCTCTCACTACATCAGGCTGCTCAGTGCCTTGTCCAGCCTGGCCTTAAACACCTCCAGAGAGGTGGGCAACCTCTTCCAGTGTTTCACCACCCTCACTGTAAAGAATTTCTTTCTTATATCTAGCTTGAATCTATATACAGGATTCATAGAAACATTACATCAAACAACTGCATTTGCAGATCTCAAATAAGAAATGTTTATTCCATTCTAGTCCTGAGCAAAAAGGAGGTACATGCAGAAAAAAACTTTGCTTTTGAAGCAGTGATCCTGACTTGCCTGAACATTTTTGTATTTCTTTCCTGGAGATCAGACAAGTCAATGACCCAACAAGTTAGAGCATAGGCATGGCTGTGTACTAAGCCTTGATAGAAAACAACCCTTTATATATTAAAAAGATAATAGAATAACTATATTCTGCAGAATATGCATGGTAGTATGTTCCTATATGTCACTCAGAGGCACTGAAATTTGTATCTTAGGGTCCCCAGTCATGATCCTGTCAGTGATTTAGTAGAAATTATATGCTTCCCTGTGCCAGAGACAACAAACGTTTAACTTAATGTTTCTTCTGATATTTTCTTCAGGATTTCTCTGACTTTGAGTATTGTGTTGGCATTTTCCTGCCTCAAGTTTATACTCATGACTCATACCAACCCATAGAAGCATTCCCACGTTAGGTTTTGTTATCTATAAAATGAGGGAAATAATACTTATTTTTCTATATAATAATCTTTATGCCTAGCATGGGGATCAATAAACAGTTATTTAGTAGTAGCTGTTTACTGTTTGCCTAAATTCATGAAACCACAAGATGTCTGGGCTCCTGAAGCTGAAGCAGATTTTTCCCTAGGTATTAATTCTGCATACACATTTTTGAAGCAGTTCAAGCAGCATGCAGCCATTTCTCAGGCTCAGGATTGTCTCCCTGGCTTTCCAAATCCCTCTTACTGGTATAGAAACCCCAATCAAATTGTAAAATGATGAATCAGGTCAAGAGTTCTCTCATTTTTCCAGTCTATTTACCAGGAATTCTCTCCAACATTGCTTCTCTTGCACCAAAAATGACCTGTCAAACTATCATGAAGATGAGGCAAGAAAAAAAAAAGGTCTTTTCTGGATACCTTTCCCCTTGCAAAACATTAATTCAGATGTGTAATTTTGCCCATTCCTGTTTTGTAGTTTATTTATTGACAACCTGCCCACTTCCCAAAGCCATAGGTTTTTTATTTCAAATTTATGAGTGTGAGAGAATGATCATCATGGCTCATCTCGTTCTTCCCTCCTCCTCCAATTTTTTTATGGAGTGGGAATGCAGTGTTTTGGTTCTGCTGATTTATGTGCTACTTTGTTCTGTATCTGTTTGCACCTCGCCAGTAAAATAACATTGTGTTATCATTTCCAGGGTTCACAGGACCCTGTCAGCACTGAGCAGTCAAAGGTCAACAAACTTCACAACTTATGGTTAAATAGGTTGAAAAATCTCACCTAGTATTAACCCTCAATACATCAAATGAAGAAAAATGGTGCTGCCATCAGTAATAAAACAACATTACCATGCAGCAGGCTATTTTTGCTGTAAAGTATTTGCATTGTAGTTATTGAGCATGAATGTCCTTGAGACATCCAGTTGTAGGAGTGAACAATGAAGCTTGTGCTCCCGATTGCCACTGATTTATGCTTTACTTTGTTCTTTATCTGTTTATAAGTATCCAGGAGAGGCATCCACATGTTGTTATCTTTCTTTCATCTTCTGAGCTGTCTGTGACCCATTCATCTTCCCCCAATGCTAGCTCTCTGCCCTAGAAGCCCTTCAGAGCATGTTTCCTACACTCATTTGCAAGAACTCACTTGTTTGACAGAATCCTGTCAATTCTTTACAGCCAAGCAGCAACCAACAAACCTACCTGAAAATGTAGAAACAAATACACCTGATTTCCTTTAGTGAATATTCCTATTTTTGTACAGTAGAGATTTACACAGAGATGATGAAAACTTCACACTGAGAGGTGTCCCTCCCTATGGCAGGGGGTTGGAACTCAATGATCTTTAAGGTCCCTTCTAACCCAAACAATTCTGATTCTATATTGAAGACAATAACTTCACAGGAGATTTAATTTTCTGGTATCAGTAATATTTCTCTTCTAAAGTTTCGTGGCACCTCCAAACAAATGTTGTAATGCTGAAAAAGTTATGCAAATTATAAAACAATGTATGTGGAATTGTAGATACCATGTTATGTATCTTTTCCTCTCATTCTGATCCAAAAGAATTTTGAAGTATTAATCTAACTAGTACACAACTCTCAGTTTTTAGTTCTTGCTCCTGCCTTTCCCATCATCTGTCTTTTAAACTGAAAAAAAAAACTGGGAAGGGAGAAAAGAAAGGAAAAGAGTGGGAAACAAGAAAAGATGATACTACTTATTTGTCTGAATAATGTAATGTTGTAAGTATTTTAAAATTCCAAATTTCTATGTAGAAAATTCTATTGGAAGATAGATCACAGAAAAAAAATCTGGTACTTTCTTTGAAAAGTACATTTTGATACATCTCAGCTGTCCTGAGAAATAATTTTAATATCTCCTCTTGACTGAGCCTTGTCCCTCCCACTCATAGGTACTTTCAAGCAGAAGCCTAGAGAGCTGATCTCAGGCTGAACAACCCAGGGAGGGAAAGGATAAGTGAGCTGAACAGAAGCCAACCAGCTGACAGCTAACTGGCAGCTTTGAAGAGTTCTCTGAAATCAATAATCTTGGGATAACTGACAGAACATGACATCTGGATAATTCTCTGTGTCTGCAGTGCTGCTTCTAGCTGAAGATTCTCCATGAGAACATCCTCTATGAGGATATTCCAGAGAATGGGTCACTAGGTCATGATAACTTGTCATGATGAGAGAGTAGTATTTTTCAGAAAGGAGAGAGAGAGGGATTTGAAGAGGAGCAAACAGTAAAATTTCTTGCCAATCCAAGATAAAACAAGGCAAAGAAAGCAGCTTTACATTTTCTTTCTGACAGGTTTCTCCACAGCTTGAAAATTACAGAACGAAAATCCCACTCAAGCAACTCACAACTATAAAATCATGTTTGATCCTTTCAAATGTCTTACTTTCCAGAATAAGGCACTTGGTTCTGAGTAACTTACTTAGTCTAAGCCCCCTTATTCTGTGCTTTCTTTCACACACTGGACTACAATGACCCACCTTGTGGTTTCTGTTCTGATCGTGCTTCACTCACTTCCCTGCTTTCTGTCTTTACCAACCCATGAACAGCAATATTTGATTTCTGAGGCTTTGGAATATTAAGGATAAGCAAAAATGTAGTGAATTTGTCTCTTCAGATTTGCATGCATGGGTTGAAAAGGCCAATAAGCCAGTAAGTCATTCTTTAAAACTCCCACAGTGTGGGAAATTCATTGGTGACGAACGTCAGCGTGATATTTGAGACACATTCAGACTGTTATGAAACTCCCATTCCTCTGAGGACAGTCTGAGCCTTCTTAGCATTGCTAATACTCTGCAGCCTTCATTATCTGCCCAGTCATTCCCTCTACAAAAATCTTTTCTTCCATAAAATGAAATACAAATGCTAAAAATAAAACTGTTGCCAGTCCTATCAGCACAGCAAGGTTTATCTATAGGAGACAGGGATAGGTGTTACAATAATTTAGTCTGTGATGCCCTTTGCCTTTTCTCTGCTTTTATACACTCATACTTGCATGACATTTGCAATGAATGGACAGGGATATTTTGCCAATGGGACCAGGGGACAGCTATGCATACAGAAGGAGTTCTGGGGACCTAGTTCATGTTCATCACTGTGAATTCCTTTACAGGGTAAAACTGATGGTTTGACATGACTATGTTGGTCTTGATTTTAGTGGCAAAAGTTAAGCAGCTGCTCAAGCAGTGCCATTAGTATTTCACATAGACACAGGCCATAGAATAGTTGGGGATGGAAGGGACCTTAAAGATCATTGAGTTCCAACCCCCCTGCCATAGGCAGGGACACCTCCCACTACATCAGGCTGCTCAGTGCTCAGACCAGCCTGGCCTTGAACACCTCCAGAGAGGGGGCATCCACAACCTCTCTGGGCAACCTCTTCCACTGTTTCACCACCTTCACTGTAAAGAATTTCTTTCTTATGTCTAGTCTGAATCTACCCCCTTCCAAATTACATATTTGAGTTATCTGTGCTCACTCCTACTTCCCACCTAAATGAAAAATCTAGGTTTAAATTTTTACATTGATTTTCTGTCCTAGACCTGAAAATCTTATCCTAATTGAAACCTGTACATGTATTTCCTTTGTCCAATGGGTCAAGATTTCAACTGGAGAGCTCTATACTGGAGCAACAATGATTTTGGTAGTTACTTATTGCAGTTAATGCAATGTTCAATGCAGATGAGACAGGACCAAAAACAGGCATGGAGTATGTTACACTGGAAAGTCAGAGAGCAAGTAAAATAAGTAGTTACTTACTGCAATCAATGCAATGTTCAATGCAGATGAGACAGAACCAAAAGCAGACATGGAGTATATATATTACATTGGAAAGCCAGAGAACAAGTAAAATCTGTCTGGTGAAGCAGGTTAATACTACACTGACTACAAATCCTCATTTAAAAAAAATTGAGTAATTATTATCTCATGAAACTCTGTGATTATGCTTAGAATACAATCTTACAGCAGGAAGTCAGTGTTTTATATTCATATCAATGAATATTTAGAGCTTGTTGCAGTAGTTTGTTTATATCCAGACTTTTGAAATCATAAAAAGTCACTTGATATTCTAAGCAAAACCACTTTTTACAGCTTAACCAAGGGGCAAAGCCATGCCATGTGCTTTAGATAGCTAGACATGTAGGATGAAGATTCAGTGCTTACACTGATTGCTTGCAAACAATGTGTATAGCAGATTTGTTTACATAACAGGATCATTAAACAATTCTCCATGTTGGGTGAATTTACATGAATCAATCTGCTCATAAACTGGATCATAGCCTTTAGATAATTTTCTTGTTCTCAAACTGACCTCCTCCCTCTGCCCCTGTTTATGCAGCTATGCCATTATGCAACTATGGCATTAACTGGTGGCCAGGCACACATATGGTGTGCTTGTTTATGTGTTTGGTTCTGTAAAAAACAGAGGTAATTTTTACTCTGTCAAAAACAATAAGTAAGAAATAATAGGATTTTCCATAAAGTGAGAGGCAAAATCATTAAACCAATGCTCAGGTCAAAGAACCTTCATTTTCCTTTTGAACTGCAGAGCCCCACAGGCTCTGAATTTGAGAATAACCCAAGGAATGAAGTCCTGTGCAATACAGCTTAAAGGCCAACATGATGTTTATGTTTACATGAGTGTTTTCTGTTCTCTATTTCTACCAAATGAACAGTGGCAAATCACAATTTGAGCAGAAGATGCAGTTTTTCAAAGCAGTAAAATCAAATCTCATGCATCATTAAAAAGCAGACAATTTCCATTCCAGGAAACATTTCTGGGGTATTATATACTTACTGCTTGCAAGAAAACCAAAAAGCAAGTCCCACTTAATGTCAGCATCTCTGAGGATTACCTCTATGACATTAGAACTTGTCCTAGTTTTATACTTTTCATCATCCTAACTCTAGTGATGGCCATAGTCTTGCTTTTCTGCAATGTTAAGCACATTGCTTTTGCCCAAAATTCCCAGATGCAGCTTTCACATAGTTCTAGATCTCCAGATCAGAAAAAAGATGTTAGACAAATCTGAGTTATTCCAGAGTCATATTTGACAGCTAATATTTTTCAAAAAGATTGTTGATGACTTCTGAAATTTTCAGAAAAGAAGATCTCAATACAAATGTGTACATCACCTTGATATGCAGGATTTCCACTGAAGGTCTATCACTTATAAATTATTATTCCTTTAGTTTATTGATACCTTTTGTGAGGAAGTTGTATTCCTGATAGTTCAGTATTCCTTGAAAAGTCCTATTATTCAAGAAAGATAAAAAGAATCATGACTAAATAATAGTGAAGTACATTTGTTTCTATTTCAAGCATACTTAGAATTTGATCTTCCACACTACAGTTTAAAAAATTATTTATTTTTACCTAGTTTCCCTTAGAATCTTGTAAGAATTGCATTATTAAATTAAATTAATCATTTAAAAGTTATTAAAATTATTGTTTAGCACACATTTTGCAGGTAAAAGCATACACTTTGATTACTGGGAAAGCCTTATTAATTTTTGACATCTAGAGGACTGCAGATGATTGGTGCCTTAGCAGGAAGGAAGTACTCTGCTTGAATGGTAGTGAAATTATCCAAACAAAATAAAAGTCACAATAGATAGTTCACCAAAGGAACAAAATGAAAATTAAATTGTTCCCTTTTGTCTACTCAGTTACAGAAAGAGAAGAAATCTCCTGATGAATAAAGAAATGTAATTCCTGATTGAATCAGAATATCTTAATTTCCAAGAAAAATCCCACCTGGGAGCAAACATGCAACATGTACAATAAACAATAAAAAAATACATTTATTTCAAAATGAAAATAAAGTAAGTATTCAGTATTCATTTTAAGAGAGTAGAAAAGCTAGAAAATTATTCCCATTGTGAAAACTTAAGTCACAGTTCAAAGCAGAAACACTGCATGTTGTTTGGATGTACAGAAACCCATTTCAACCATGAGTAGCTGAACACAGAGCTTCATCTATCACAAACTCATTGTCAGCTGGTTGACGTCAGATCAGGAGGATTGTGGTTCAGTTTGCCAAAAAAGATATGTCAGCTGTTTGATGAAGCAAACAAGTTGGTAAAAATTATTTTAGTGGCATTAACAGCAAGGCTGTAAGTGAGCAGAGCTTCAGAATCATGGTTTTTTTCCTTTTTTTTTTTTTTTTGCAAAACATGGCTTTGATCCACAATAGGACAATCAAGACTGAACTGAAGTATGATTTGACATGTGCACAAGGACAAAACAGATGCCTAACAGCTTACATATGGTGCAGAATTCTTTAAAGAGTATCAGAGTGAGGATGTTGTTTGCAACTTTTCAGATTCAGAAAGCAAATGTTTTAAATCAATTAGGGAAAAAAAGTAATGCTTTCAGGATATTTTGTGACTGATTTAATTTTCCCTTTTAAAAAGAAGGCAAGAGAAATAGGCACTGTTCATTTGATAATGTCATCACTCATGCTTTGAGGAGCTCAGAACTTAAAGCCTGATAAATTTTCCGTAGTTTTTCTTCTATTCTCTCTCCTATTGTGAAAGAAACTTGTACAGTCCTACAGCTCTCACATCTGAAAAGGGGACACTTCAGTAATGAATTGAATTTATTTTAGAAAATCTCATAGCATTAAGGTATTACCTCTGTATTTGACCTCTGGAGAACAGTGGCATAATATAAATCTAAGAACTTGTTTACAGATATGTAATGATACCCACAAATGGAGCAGGAACTCAGCAGAATTTTCACAAATCACAGTTCTTTTCAGGCCACAAGACCAAAGCTACTTTTAAGTCCTTAGCCTACTTATTCTTTATTCTTCAACAATTTACTGACATGAAAAGCATTTGCTGAATTACACTGTGTAATTTAATGCACTGATCCCAGATTTCTTGTGGTCACAATTCTCTGGTGTAGTAGCTTGTGGTCCCTGGAAGTGGATCCACCTCCCACACCTATACAACTCAGTATGATATGATATGGAATCAGAGAATCAGAGAATAGTTTG
>VZTY01019767.1:11134-26288 GCA_013400935.1 Turnix velox
GGGGGGGGGCGGAGGAGGGATGGATCTTGCGGGCTCTGAGCGCTCCCACACTCCGTGACACAATAAAACAACTTTTTCCTCCTCAAAAATCCCCTCCTCTGGCCTTGTGGCCATTCTTTACGGTCTGTTTTTGATGATTTCAGCAGAGAAAGATAAAAATCTACAGGTCTTGAGTCTGGAAACTCGTCACTAAATCAGCGGCGCTGCTGAACCAGCAGAAAGAGAATTAAAAACTAATAAACCTCAGGGATGGGCATCATGGATGGTGTTTGTCCTTGTTCTCCTTCCATCTGAGGATAGTTTAGGGCTTGGGTTGAGAGATGTGAGGGTCTCCACCAGCTTGCTTTCTTTTATGGCTTCAATAACTTTCATAGAATTAGAGAATATGGGGGATTTGGAAGGGATCTCAAAAGGATCATCTTCTCCAAAACCCTGATAGAGAAGGAACACCCAGATCAAGTCACACAGGAAGATGTCCAAGTGGGGTGTGAATGTCTCCAGAGAAGGAAAAACCCACAAGAAACACCCCAAAATACAATCCCAGAATGTCAAGATTCAAAGGGATATGGAAATATCATCTAATCCCATTCATCTGCTGAAGAAGGAACATCTAGATCAGGTCACCCATGACCACATCCAAGTGGGGTTTGAATGTCTCCAGAGAAGAAAAACCCACAGGAACTACCCTTGAGACACAATTCCAGAATATCAGGGATTGAAAGGGACCTCAAAAGACCACCTAGTCCCATTCATCTGCTGGAGCAGGAACATCTAGACCAGGTCACCCAAGAACACTTCCAAGTGGAGTCTGAATGTCTCCAGAGAGGGAAAACCTACAGGAAACACAATCCCAGAATGTCAAGATTGAAAGTGATATGGAGAAATCATCTAATCCCATCCATCTGCTGGAGCAGGACAACCAAGACAAGGTCATACATGAACAGGTCCAAGTGGGGTCCGAGTGTCTCCAGAGAAGAAAAACCCACAGGAACTACCCTTGAAACACAATTCCAGAATATCAGGGATTGAAAGGGACCTCAAAAGGTCATCTAATCCCATTCATCTGCTGAAGCAGGAACACCTAGCCCAGGTCACACATGAACACATCCAGATGGAGTCTGAATGTCTCCAGAAAAGCAAACCTCACAGGAACCATCCCCAAACACAATCTCAGAATATCAGGGATTGAAAGGGACCTCAAAAGGTCATCTAATCCCATTCATCTGCTGAAGCAGGAACATCTAGACCAGGTCACCCATGAACATGTCCATCTGGAATTTGAATGTCCCCACAGAAGGACATTTCATCTGGTGACAGTGACCCAGTGGTCCACCTCACTGATCTTCTGTGAATTTAAACCAACCAGCCACATTTTATGGCTTCTTTGGGGCTTCCAAACTTTGATCCCACCATCACTGGTGTCTCCTCCAAGCCAGAACCCATGTGCTACCTGTTTCGTATGTTCCACAAAGGGTGGACATGCCTCAGTAGTCCTTTTTTTTTTCAAGAAGGAGAATGTTTTGTGGGACAGCTGTGGAGAAACATCAGGGAGGAGGTGGAGGAAGGAGGGGAAGGACTTCATTAGCCCTGTCTGACCTGGCACAAGTGGGAACCCACGTGATGGTGGCAGACACAAGACCATACATGCCAGTCCCTGGGACTCCAGCTGCATGTAGCCTTAGGCAGACATTTCCAGCTCTTTCCATGACTGCAAGAGCAGCCTCTTCATAATTACTAATTATTTTGCTGAGCAGAGGTGGCTTCTCAGCCAGCTCACCCTGCTGCAGGCTTGGGCAGGCTGGGGAAAGAAAAAAACTCAAGCCTTTTGCTTTTGTGTTTCTCCTGCAGGGAGATAATTTTTCTAATCAGCTCAGTGGCGTGACTCAGAGCCACTTTTAGAAAGGAACATCAAGGAACATGTCACCCTGTGTAGCCCTTCAAGCAGGTACACTCTCTTCTTCCCCTCCCTGCTTCATCAACTGGAGAAGAAGGGACTGAAAAATGGTGTCTCAGCAGTGACCTCATCACTCCCAAAGCTCTGGTTTGCCTAAGTTTGAGGAAGAGTGAGCAAGCACGAGAGAAAAAGTAACAAGAGAAAGGAGACCTCAACATAAAAAGGACATGGAGGTGTTGGAGCAGGTCCAGAGGAGGGTGAGGAAGATGATGAGAGGGCTGGAGGAGCTCCCTTCTGAGGACAGGTTGAAGGAATTGGGGTTGTTCAGCCTGGAGAAGGCTCAGGGGGGACCTCAAAGGGGCTTCTCAACACCTGAAGGGGGCTACAGAAAGGCTGGGGTAGGACTTTTTAATAGGATATGTGATGGAAACACTAGTAAAAATGGATGCAAAATGGAAGAGGAGAGATTCAGGCTGGAGAGAAGAAAGAAATTCTTTGCTGTGAGGGTGGTGAGACCCCGGAAGAGGTTGCCCAGAGAGGTTGTGGATGCCCCCTCAATCGGTGTTGTTGTTTAAGGCCAGGCTGGATGAGGCATTGAGCAACCTGGTGTGGTGGAAGGCATCCCTACCCATGGAAGGGGGTTGGAATTAGATGATCTTTGGGGTCCCTTCCAACCCTAACCATTCTATGATTCTAAGTGCTGACACTTTAAATTCCCATTTTCTCCCCCAGGGCCAGCTCTGTTCTGAACTCCTGGTCATAAAAAATCACCTTCCCCTCTTTCCCATGGACTGACCTCCACCTCCTCACACGCAAAAGCTGCCCGTGTCAAGGCTGGAAACATTTCAGAGCAGAAGATGCTGAATTCAAGCTCTTCCTTGCCATTAGATGGCAATGTAGATCCACAAATCCTCTTCCTCCAGCCCTGGAAAACCATCTGTCTGCCGGTGGAACTACTGGTAGAGCCTCAAATCTTCTATTTCTGCCTCCCTCACTTCTTAATCTTTAATTTCTTTTGCCTGCAGACGAATGGAGTGGCTGCCTGGGATGCCAGCTCTTCTGGAGTCCTCACTCGCTCTTTCTCCCATCTAGGTCCTTCCTTTGTGCAGAGTGGTTTATTTTTTTAAGGTTTTTGTTTTTGTTTTTTTTTTTTACTTTTTTTGCTCTTGCAGCAATTAATTCGTTTCATTTTGCTGTTTCCACCAGACATTTTGCTGCCTTGCTTGTTTCTCAGCTCCCTGCCAAAGCTGGTAGGCGAGTGAGTCATGGGCTGCTGGAGGCCAAACCCTGGAGGATATGGACTTCTTCCTTGGGTCATGAATCTCCCATCTGGGAAGTTATAAAGAACCAGAGTGAGAAATAACAACCACCACAAAATGCTTTCCCCCCCATCTCCATTTTTCAGCTTTTCCATTGTCTGCTCTTGACGGGTTCATTTAACTTGTGCCTTCCTGGGAGGTTTTTTTAGTCCTTCTTTTCCCCTTCACATTTCCCTTTCCACCAGAAAATGTCACCAACCCACATCCAGCTTTTGCTCCAAAAGCTGGGTTAGTTTACTCCTTCAAAGCTAAATATACTTTGTTTTTTTGGGGATTTTTTTTGAGGCTAAGTTCAGTCTCTGGGACAAGAGGGGCTTCCAGATGGACAGGCAGATGATAGGACTGTCACCTTCCCTCATCACTCACACCTCCCATGCACAGTAACATAAGTACCATCAAGAGAAGTGTGACCAGCAGGTCAAGAGAGGTGATTTTTTCCTTCTACTCTGCTCTGCTGAGACCCTAAATGGAGTTACTGTGTCCAGATCCGGAGCTTTCAAGATAAGAAGGACATTGGGCTGTTGGAGCAGGTCCAGATGAGGACCATGAAGATGATGAAAGGGCTGTAGCACCTCCCTTCTGAGGACAGGCTGAAGGAGTCGGGGTTGTTCAGCCTAAAGAAGGGTTGGGGGGATCTCAGAGGAGCTTCTCANGGATGCCCCATCATCCCTGGAGGTGTTTAAGGCCAGGCAGATGAAGCTCTGAGCTACTGCTCTAGTAAAAGATGTCCCTGCCTATGGCAAGAGGGGTTGGAACTAGATGATCTTGAAGATCCCTTCCAACCCAAACTATTCTATGATTCTCCCTGGTCTAAACCACGAGGATTTTGCCCTAATTCCCAGTTGAAGTTCTCCTCCCTCACACAAAGGCTTCTCTTTATTCCTAGTGTGCCAGAAGTTAATGTTATTCCTGAGCAGCCTTGCAGATGGGAGCAGTTTGCTGCAGATAAGTCCTATCAGGAGAAAGCTTTATTGCTGGGGACTTACATATTTCTCTGCTTTATCCATTGGGCTCTAAAAAAGCTGTTGCATTTAATTACCCATTTTTCAAAGCTTTTATTCATCATTTATTAGCTCTTTGTTCATTTGCTGCAGATGCAACCTGACGTATAAAGTGAGCCCAGCCACTTTAGAACCAAGAACATCTCAGGAGGAGGGAAAGCACCGGGAGAGAGGAAAAGGCTTTGCTCATCCTTCTTGCTCAAGTCCAAAGAGGGTGGAAGCTCAGGGAGCAGAAGAGGACACAACATTTTATAATGCTTTATTTCTTTCCCCAACCTGGGCTTTAAAAATTGCTTTTCAGTCTTTCCTAATGAATGTTCCTCTGAGTGTTTGCACGTCTCCTGTTTGCCCTCCATGTGGGGAAAAGCTAAAGTCAATAAGTTTTTATTTGATTTGTAAATAATGGCAGAGTGACACATTATCACAGATTTTCAGCTCTCTGCACTCCATGCCTTCTCCTCTAAACACAACATGCCAGAGCCCAACAAGGCTGCATGATGCAGGATAGGGGATGGAGGTAAAAATAATTTGGAGGAAAAACCACAGAGAACTTTATCCTGAAACCTCTGTTTAGCCCATGAACAGTCAGGAGCTGGTGAAATAATTGCTCTGGACAGATAATAAAACATCCTCCAGCAAAACTAAAGTACTTAATATACTGCCCAAGTCAATTTCCCTTATTTCGGCTGTCCTCTTGCTTTTAATAATGGTTTAATGAAAAATTCAAAATTAATTGGAACTGGCATTAGACATTCACGTGTTTCGGGGAGGGTTTCATTGCTTCAATATTTCATAAGCTGACTCCACTGCTCTGTTTCTCTCCTCATCCCAGCTTCCACAGGCTGGAATATCAGCCCTTTTCATAAAATAAAGGGTCACACTATGGGGGGATGGATGAGAAAAGTTTGCAACTGCATAGAAATAGAATAGAATAGAATAGTTTGAGTTGGAAGTGACCTTTAAGATCATCTTTCTCCTGATAGGACTTTTCTGCAGCACACTGCTCCACTCTGGAAGGGTGCTCAGGAATACTATTAACTTCTTGCACACTAGAAATAAAGGGAAGCCTTTCTGTGAAAGAGGAGAACTTCTCCTGAGGATTAGGGCAAAATCCTTGTGGTTTAGACCAGTGAGAGTCATAGAATGGTTTGGGTTGGAAGGGACCTCCAAGATCATCTAGTTCCAACCCTGTGCCATGGGCAGGGACACCTCCCACCACACCAGGTTGCTCAATGCCTCATCCAGCCTGGTCTTAAACANTGAATCTCCCTTCTTTCAATTTACATCAGTTATTCCTAGTCCTTCCATCACATCCTATTACAAGCCCCCCCCCAGCCTTTCTGTAGCCTCCCTCAGGTACTGAGAAGCTCCTCTGAGGTTCCCCCTTCTCCAGTCTGAACAACCCCAAATCCTTCAGCCTGTCCTCAGAAGGGAGGTGCTCCAACCCTTTCATCATCTTTCTGACCCTCCTCTGGACCTACTCCAACAACTCAATGTCCTTCTTATCTTGAAGGCTCCAGAACTGGCCACAGTTCTGTTCCCTCATCCAAGATGAAGAAATAAAAAGCATTGTTGTGGGTTTTTTTTCCTCTCTGCCACCCTCCCCCTTTGTCTGCAATGATACTCATCTGAGCCTTGACTGGAAAGAGCTGTCCTAAAAATAAGCAGGAGCCGTCTGAAAGGTGTCTGAGGGAGGGATCTGGCAGCTGTCAGGCTGTCACGTCTGCTTGAAGGATGGAGCTGATGGACTTGCTGACACCAGGAGGGCTCTGCTGAGATGAGGATGCCTTCTGCTTCCCTTGGCACTCCCTGGGCACATTCTGTTGGCCAGAGACATCAGACCTCGGTGTGTCTGGGGCTGGATCCAGTTCTGGCTGCAGTCAATGAGAGTCTGCCCTTGGAAGGCAGCAGGAATTGGATCAGAACCTCTCTTTACCCCTGAGACTCTGGCTTTGCACCACGAATTCTGGCTTCCCAAGTGAATGTCACCCCAATGAAGAAGGATGCTCCAAGCTTGTAAAGTTCTGCAGGTCTCTGAAACTGAGATTTCTCACTGTGATGCCTGGATATGAAGACCAGAGCCTAACCTTTGGGGTTTTTTTTATTACAACACCTTTGCACCACTCTCTGCCTCAGTTTCTCCTGCTCAGTTCATAGAATCATAGAAGGGTTTGGGTTGGAAGAGACCTTAATCATGGAATAGTTTGGGTTGGAAGGGATCTTATTCATAGAATAGTTTGGGTTGGAAGAGACCTTAAAGATCATCAAATTCCAAACCCTGTGCCATGGGCAGGGACATCTCCCACCACACCAGGTTGGCTCAATGCCTCATCCAGCCTGGCCTTAAACACCTCCAGGGATTGAGGGGACATCCAGAACCTCCCTGGACAACCTCTTCCACTGCCTCATCACTTCTGCTCCAGATCCCAAAGGTTGACACTCACTGCAGTGCATTTTAGGTAGCTCAGTGCTTCATCCAGCCTGTCCTTAAACACCTCCAGGGATTGAGGGGACATCTACAACCTATCTGGGCAACCTCTTCTAATGTCTCACCACCCTCACCATAAAGGATTTCTTTCTTATATCTAACCTGAATCCACCTTCTTCCAATTTCCACCCATTATTTCTAGTCCCTCCATATCCCATCTCCTATCAATGATCATCTAGTTCCAATCTCCCTGCCACGGCTGGGATTGTCCCTGCCTTCAAGAAGATTTCTGACATCCCCATAAAGCCATGCATTTTTAAACCTTGCCAGACCATGACTGTGCTAAAAGCTGTTCCTGCTTCCCACAAGGCTCTTAATAACCACGTGTCTCCCCACGAGAGCCATCATGAGGTGAGCAAACAGAACCATGAGGACACGACGTGACTCACCACAATGGCAGAGTGAGGACCCAAGAACCCCAATCCCCACCAAAACAATCATACCTTTGCAGGGAGTGAATCTGGAAAATAAACCTTGTCTTCAGTTCTTCTCCAGTGGGCTGTATAACTGAAGATATTCACTGCTGTTCTTGGCAGAGAAATGTGCTGGAGAGGGAAAAAAAAAGAGAGGTGTGAAGGCAGGGTAGAAACCTCCCTGTTTGTCAGAGGGAGAGGGGACATCTCTCTTGGGAGGTGACTCTCTCAATGGGAGAAACTGCCACCATATCTGAAAATCTGACAGTTTTTGTTATCTAATGGGCAAGAGCAGCCCCTTTTCAGTGAAGATCAGGCTCTGTAGCCCACTATCTTGCAGTGCTTTGGTCTGAAAGTGCTTTGGCCTGCCTTTGAGAAGAATGGGCAAGGGAATTAATCCCTGTAATATGGGCTGGAGGAAATTACCTACAAGATAAGAGGATGACTTGATCTTTTTGAGAAAAAGAAGGGGGGGGAGGAAAAAAATGACTTCCTTATCTTGATGATGTTTGCTCTGAAGTATCATCTTGTGACTGTCAGAGTCTGCCTCAGAGGATCATTCAATTACAGCTCTTCTGGGCTGGCATCCCCTCCTTCCTCTCAGAGGTTCCTACTCACCAAAGGATTGCTTCTTCCTATTGCTATTTGAGGTCTCTCTTGTCCCATTTGCCCAATGTGTTTGCAGCCCCGTGATGCTGCCTGTCCCTCCTGACATGGCAGAGTGGAATACAGCCAGCCCTTCAATTAGACAGGGATCTGAAAGAAAGAGGAAATCAAGATGATGAACCAGTGAGGAGCACACGTGAGTGAGTCAGGATTAGATATCTGACAGTGTGACAAGCCCTGATTGAGTTCTGCTCCTTTTGGAGGGTCCCATCCTCTACCCACAGTAACTACACATCCCCTTAGGGGACACAAAACTGCATTAGAGGGATGCTCACACCCCCTCATGAGGGATTTTTCACTATGTGGAAAACTTTTCCTCATTAAAAAAGCCATATTAAATAGCTGTGAGGTTCCTCAACACCTATTTTGTTGAAATGTTTTATATCTGTCTGCTTTTTGGAGCTTTCCCACCTCTCTGGCCAAGCAGAGAGGAGGAGAAGATGTGAAAAAGGGGAAGAGAGATTGTGGAGTTCTCTATAAACCCTTCATCCTCATTCTTCTCATGCCTGGTGCTTTTCTCTTTAGTCAAGAGGTTAATAAACCCATTTGTTTCTCCCATGCACCCACTTTTCTAAAGGCCACCAAGACCCAGCTTAAAAACCATAGTATCATAGAATGGTTTGAGTTGGAAAAGACCCTAAAGATCATCTAGTTCCAACCCCCCTGCCACGAGCATCAGAATGAAAAGCACTTTGTGAAGATGTTGTAATTATTCTGGGATTTAGGGGTGTGTGGAAATGACTCACCGAGAAGTTTCCCAGCCAGCAGCCTCTTAGGGAGCCAGGTGAGCTCTTCCTTGGAATGTGAAACATGCAGCACAGCAACTGGGAGGAACAGGTTTGGCAGGACATTTTAAGGCAGACAGCCTCTTCAGAGACACATCCCTGCTCCTCCAACCTCCCAGCTGGATGTTCTTCTCCACCACACTGGTCCTGCAGAGCTGGAGAGGATGGACACGCTGCGGAGGAGCCTCTCTCGTTGGAAGAGGTACCACATCAAGGTACACCTGGCTGATGAGGACATCATGATGCCCCTGACAGTCAAGCCCAGAGACACAGTGATGGACCTTCGGGCTCACTTGGTGAGGGAAGGTGTCACTTCCTGGAAGAAGACATTTTATTACAACTCCAGGCAGCTCCAGGAGCATGAAACCCTCAAAGAAGCCAACATCCAGAATGGCTCCGTCTTGCTTCTTGTCAGCAATAAAAGGTAAGGCAAAAAGCTCACATGCAGCAGGTCCAGAGGAGGCCACCAAGATGATCAAAGGGCTGGAGCAACTCCATGAAGACAGGCTGAAGGAGTTGGAGTCAGCTTGGTGAAGAGAAGGCTCAGAAGGAACCTCAGAGGAGCTTCTGAAGGGGGCTACAGAAAGGTTGGGCTAGGACTTTTTAATAGGATATGGGATGGAAGGACTAGAAATAATGGGTGGAAATTGTGAGAGGGGAGATTTAGGCTAGATATAAGAAAGAAATTCTTTATGGTGAGGGTGGTGAGAGACTGGAAGAGGTTGCCCAGAGAGGGTGTGGATGTCCCCTCAATCCCTGGAGGTGTTTAAGGCCAGGTTGGACAAGGCATTGAGCAGACTCATCTAGTGGGAGGTGTCCCTTCCTATGGCAGGGGGGTTGGAACTGGATAATCTTGAAAATCCCTTCCAACCCAAACTATTCTATGATTCCATGAATGCTGTGTGTACCTCAGCCCTTTGGGACCTTTCCCTGCTGGGGTTTGCAGAAAGCAGGTCAGGAACTCAGAATTTCCAGTGGGTGGATGAGATTCAAGGCTTTTCAGTCCCAGATGTTGTGTGAAACAAGGGGGTAAAAGGAAGAGGCAATCTGCTTGATGCTGCCTGTCCTTCCTCTGGTCAGGTTTTGCTTTCCCACCTCCCTGGCCAAGCAGAGAGGGGGAGAAGATGTGTAAAAGGGCAAGGAAGATTGTGTGACACAGTGAAGTGCTCTGTAAACCCCTCATCCTCATTCTCGTGCCTGCTGCTTTTCTTTTTCTCTTTAGTCAATCCTTTCTGTGAAGTAGGTGCAGAGCAGAGCAGGGGCTGTGTCTAATTCAGCTTTCTGAGTCCTCAGCCCTCCCAGTTCCACCTCTGGGCTGATCAGAGTTTCCACTGCAGAAAAAAAAAAAATCTCCCCTAAAGACTCCAATTCCTGCTTATGTGCCACGTACTGGAATGGTCCTATTTTCCAGTCCAGAGGCAGCTTGAAAATCTCACACAAAGAAGATTTAATAAAGCATTTCCTTTCCTAGCTCAGCTCAGACACGAGAGATTTCTCAGCTAACTGCAAAGCCCCAACTCACCCACAGCCCCTTCCTCCAACATCTCATTTCAGCTCTCTGATTAACTTGGCTCAGCTCCTCCTTGTTCACCTTGTTTTTAATGGCAGGAGCATTTCTATTTGTTGTTGTTTCCAGGGTTTACTCTCCTAAATCCTACAGGCTGAATTTTTCCAGAGTAAAAAGGGGATTTTTGAGAGACTTCACTTGATGGAGTGCAGGCAGGGATGCTATTTTGACAGATGCCCCATTTCCATACTGTGCTGTGCACCTTCCCACATGCTGCAAAAAAAGCAGGGTGTAACCACAGCAATGCCAAAACCACCAGTAGATCCTGTCCCCAGTGTGCCCAACCAAAGCCACTAGCCATTTGGGAACATTCAGAGCCTTTTGCTGAAAGCTCCAGCTCATTTTTTTTGAGAGGATGGAGTAGGATTCCCAGTATTTTTTCTCCTTGAATTTCATCAAAACCTTCCTGGATGTTCTGATTGCCAAAGTCTACAGCCCAGTGTTGTGCCTATAAATATGAATGATCACTCTGTATAGAACCATAGAAGGGTTTGGGTTGGAAGGGACCTTAATCATAGAATGGTTTGGGTTGGAAGGGATTTTCAAGATTATCCAGTTCCAGCCCTACTGCCATAGGAAGGGACACCTCCCACTAGANGAGGAGGCATCCACAACCTCTCTGGGCAGCCTCTTTAGTGTCCCACCAGAAGAAAGAATTTCTTTCTTCTCTCCAGCCTAAATCTTCCCTCTTCCAATTTGCATCCATTTTTCCTAGTGTTCCCATCACATATACTATTAAAAAGTCCTACTCCAGTCTCTTTGTAGCCCCCTTCAGGTACTGAGAAGCTCCTCTGAGGTCCCCCCTGAGCCTTCTCTTCTCCAGGCTCAACAACCCCAACTCCTGTCCTCATAAGAGAGGTGCTCCAGCCCTCTCATCATCTTTGTGGTCCCACTGGACCCCCTCCAAGAGCTCAATGTCCTTCTTCTGTGTCCTGTTCCCACAAAGGGCTCATGGGACAGTTTACTTTGAACCAGAGAAAACATGAAAACGACCCTATTTTTCTTTCCCTCCCCCTCCTTTAATGCTGTTGTAGATAATTGGCATTTAGCAAAGGACAAGTCAGCATTTCTCCTCCGTGCTGGTGTTTTCTGGGGTTTATAACTTAGTCATAAAAATTCACTTAAGGCTGTGGCCTGGCAGGGAGGGGATCAGCATACCAGCTAATGCTGAGAATTTACTTGGAGCTCAGCCTTTTAAGAGTTCAGGCAAGTCATTCCGGAGTTCAGTCAACATGACCTCCCTTCCCTGGGAAAACACAGAGGCAGGCCAGAGCTGGGAATATCTCATCCAGTGAGGATGCAATTCCCCCTTGTGCAGAGCTCATTAATCACATTAGTGAGGCACTGATTGAGATTGCAATCCTGTTGCAGGGGAGGCTGAGCAAAGAACGCCTTGAAAAAACACTTTCTGCCCTAGAGAGCTACCTATTACAATAACACAGTTTGCAGGGTGGGTAGAACAAGCAAAGCAAGACTTGAAATGTGAATAAACATGCAGAGAGAGAATGAAAAAAAAAAAAACACACCAAAAAACCACCAGCTTGGTGGCCTTGAGACAAGATTTTGGTGTTCAAGCTGCTGTTGCCCAATGCAAGGAGACCACCAGTGAGTCTCAACATGAGAAGAGCAGCCAAAGGGGACCACCAGTGAGTCTCAACATGAAAATAAGCAGCCAAACAGCACAGATTGAAGAGCATCCAGCAGGGCATGAGGCAGGCTGTCCCTAATGCCCCGGGTGTGATCAGTCCTGGCACTGTGGACCACGCCATGGTGGAACCAGTTTGGCTGCTCTGGAGGTGGTGTAGAGAGTCCCAGAGCTAAGGAGCTGCTGGGCTGGTCTGGTGGTGATGTGGGAGTTCCTGAAACTGGCATGGCTCTTCCCAAATATTCTCTGCAGCAGCCAGACAACCAGATGCTCATTGACTGCACCATGTGGGGCAACAACCATGGAGGGTCCCTTCTTGTGTGGTCACCTCTATAAGTCAACCAGAGCAGGGCTGTACTAATAAATAACCAGTGTCTGGACTTTTCACTAGTGCAATGAATTTCAGAAGCCAGCACAGGACAGGGACTGGCCACAGAATCACAGAAAATCAGGGATTGGAAGGGATCTCAAGAGATTATCTAGTCCAATTCTCCTTCTGGAGCAGGAACAACCAGATCAGGTCACACAGGGAGGTGTCCAGGTGGGGTTTGAATGTCTCCAGAGGAGACTCCACACCCTCTCTGAGCAACCTGCTCCAATATTCCATCACTCCCACCATGAAAAAGTTTTTTTCTTCTATTTCTGTGGAATCTCCTGTGTTCCAGTTTGCACCCACTGCCCTGAGTCCTACCCTTGGAGGTCCATCCTCCTGACCCTCACCCTTATGGGTTGTCTGGATGTGACCACACCAGCCTGGAGGGCAAGAATTTAACAAGGAAATATTTGCCATCCTGTGACAGCAGAGGAAAAGTCCCAGGCACATTTAATTTACTGCCTCAGCACATGGGATCCCCCTCAGCCTTTTGGAAGCTGAGGTTCATGGAGGCCAAGGAGCTATTGTCATCACAAACAGCTTGGCCAGAGAATAGAGTTCAGGATGTCACTGGTGAATAGGTTAAATAAAGTAGATGCTGGCTCTGGCTTTAGCAGAAGTCTATTATCTGGAATCTATTGGTGTTGATTTTCTGGCCTGGAGCCACCTGAAAACATCTATCTCAGGGCATTAGCTCAGTTTCCATAACAACTCATCCAGACTCCACTCCTGACAGCTCCAAGAGCAGCCCAAGGTCCCACGTGGTATAAAAACCACTCTTAGGTCAAGACAAACATGTCCAAGCTTCTCCCTTTCCTTCAACCCAGCCTCAGTGTCCCTGGTGAGCTCACAACAAGCTTTGGGACCTCGTCAGCCTACTTTTCCAAAGGTCCATCCAATTGAGGAGAAACCTTTTGGCAGAAGGACAGAATTTGGGCAATTTGGCTAATTCTCCTATTGGCATTCAGGTTAGAAACTCGAATTTTTAGCCTCCTAAATGGAAATTAGAACCTGAGCCACTTGTGAAGTCCAGTTTAGCTGGTGGTAAGAAATTGCTGCCTACCTGTGGTGACATAAGGGTTGGTGTTTGATGCCCACAGATGCTCACCCCAGGCTGGTGTTGCTCCACATTCCTTCTCACAGGAACTACCTGAGAAGCAGGCAGCAAGCAGAGCAGATGATGCTGGATGTCTAGAAAGAGAAATCAGAAGAAATAATAGGATCTTCACAGCCTGACCCCAGGTAGAAAGCTGACATGACAGCAGCAGCTCTCAGTGTGATTCTGTGATGTCTGCTCCTTGCACTGACCTCCCAGCTCTTGGGGTTGCCCAGCAATTACTCCCCAGCATGGAGAGGAGACTTTTTCACTCCCATCCAGCTACTCCAGCCTTGTCATGTAAAGCTGAGTCCTAGCAGCAGGCTTCGAGGCATCTCACAGTAGGATAACGACCCTTTTAATAGCACCGGGAGCCTCTCTCTTCACAGGGAAAACTAATTAAGTTCTCCAGCACATGCTTAGACATATGTTGACCTGGTATGGCCTTAACAGGACGCCTTCCATCCATAGGATAAATAGCACTGCCTTAAAACATCTCCTCCTGGAGAGGCGTTACTCAGGCAACAGCCAGGAGGGGGACTGACTTCTCCATCTTTGTGGCTGAAGGTAGTATTTATGTGTATTACTCAGGGACCAAGCTCTCTGCTGGTGTAAACTCCTTGAAATCAGTTAAGTGATTTTTTTTTAAGTCCAAAAGGAGTTACCTCTGCTGACCTCTCCCAGCTCACTGGCCAGAAAACGTCACCTGTGTTAAGCTCTGTTACTTCTTGCTCAGCACAAAAAGCTCCTCCTCCTCAGCAGAGGGTTGGAGAACATGGTCCACAGGGTCCAAATTCTTCCCCTGTGCAGTTGCATGAGATTGCAGGAGATTAAACTGAGCTGATATGTCCCATGGGGTGAGGGGAAGGGGATCTGTCTCAGCTCTAGGCAAAGAATTAATGAATAGAAAGTATATTCTAAACCAAGCTCTTCTCTGGTGGGATATAGGAACAGCCTCCTGGACTTCTCTCTGAGGATTTTTCCCAGTTGGGATAAACATCCTCTCTGTGTCTTGGTGTTGTTATGTGTCAGATGTGCTACAGGGTGTTCTCACAGCAAATCCTTGGCTGATAAAATCACCTGAAATTTCAGCTGAGGGAGGAAATTCTGAAATATGAATCCTCTTCTGGATTCATATCACCCTCTTTATGGTGAGGGTGGTGAGACACTGGAAGAGGTTGCCCAGAGAGGTTGTGGATGTCCCCTCAATCCCTGGAGGTGTTTAAGGCCAGGCTGGATGAGGCATTGAGCAACCTGGTGTGGTGGAAAGTGTCCCTGCTCATGGCAGGGGGGGTGAAACTAGATGATCTTGGAGGTCCCTTCCAACCCAAACCATTTTATGATTCTGTAGAAAGCCCAACCAACAACTGATATCAGCTTAAGTAGAACTCTGTCCTTCACCAGGACTCAACAGAACACCCCACCCCATAAACTTTGAACTTCTCCAAGTCCTGATGAAATGTTCCCAGCACAAGTTGAGTTTCCTGTCTGCATAATTGCAAAGAGCAATCCAGGGAGTCAAAGACTCAGCCCTGCACTTACTGGCTGGGCAGGGTGGCTGCTGGGCAGAGTCTTGGTTGCAGTCCAAGGGATGTTGATGAGCTCTCTAAGCAAATGCCAGCCCTGAAGTGGAACCCTTAGAACTTCCAAGAGCTTCTAGAAACCCCAGAGGGTACCCCCTAGATGTTTTCTAAGGGCTTTCATATGCACAGCAGAGAAAGTAACCTTATTTTCACTAAACTTAACTCTGTACCTCTACCAGAAGATGTTTATGGAATCAGAATGGTTTGGGTTGGAAGGAACTTCAAGATCATCTAATTCCAACCCCCCTGCCATGGGAAGGGACATCTCCCACTGACCATGTTGCTCAATGCCTCATCCAGCCTGGCCTTAAACACCTCCAGGGA
>VZTY01019768.1:0-20400 GCA_013400935.1 Turnix velox
CAAACTATTATTTGATTCTATAACTTACTTAAAGAGAGTGTATCTTATACTTCAAGTTCATTTTTACGTGGTGTACTATAAGCTTTCAGGAACAAAAATCAGCAGGCACTGGAAGGAAGGAAGCAGCTATCATTATAAATTTAGGGTGGCCATTTTTACAAAGGCATTCTATGAATCAGTATGTATTTACTGCTTTCCTGCTTGATACATTTCCGCAAAGTAACTCTCCTCCACAATAGCATCAATAGCAACTAATCCGTAAAGAATATTTTACAAGTGACAAAACACAAACTCTACATGAATGGGACACTCTTCCCTCTATCTTGTAAGGTTTTGTTACCTTTTTAATGAAAGCACAGCTTATACCATTGCAGAGCTTTAGTTGCTTCCATCTGTAAGTCTCAATTGCCTTGGTGACTCGTAAAGCAAAGTCCCTTTACCATGTTCACACTATAGAGTCTGAAGATGTTGTCCCAAAGCATCCCTTCATATGCTATTTCTTCCAGGCATCTGGATATGCCATATGCTTAAATTCCTTGAGTAAGGTAACATAGCACACAATAAGCAATAAAATGAAGTGATTTTCCAGTCTTGTTACATGAATTCATAGCATCCCAGAGATCAATCATTTTGCTATACACTACACCATTTCAACTTTATAGCTTTGAGCTTTTAGTGTCCAATTTTTTTTTTAAATTACACAGCAGGGATTAAAAAGTAAAAACATGGTCAATTCAGTTTACAAAAGAACCTGAGAACATCCTGAAAATGTACTAAAGACTGTGAAAGAAACCTTCCTTACTACTCTTCAATTTTGTATCTTGTACTTTTTAGCACATTTAAATAGTATTAAATGAGAATTTTAGGAGTTCAAGAAATTTGATTTGATAGAGAAAATACAAAATAATGATTTCAAAGGATGTTCCACTTTTGTGCTGTTACCTTGTAATCAGTATTTAACTTAGTTCCCAGTCTGGATTTTTTAGCTGAGTAAAAACTTAAATCCACCTTTGGATTAGATACACATTCATCAAGGTTTGAACTACCATGGTTTTAGGGGTGAGAGGCAGTGAGGACAGCAACAAATTATTTAGGGTTTGCCAATGGATGTGTCTCAAAATCTCTCACCTACTTCACCAGTTTATGCCTAGTACAAGGCAGTCTTTCCAGTGCAGACACTTGGCCACCAAACTTGCCCTTCCCTGATTGTCAGCAAACTCTTCCTAAACAAGCCTTGAGATACCAGTCTCCAAAAGTTTTCCAAAAGCACAGCTTCACAAAGTTAACAATACACTAGGCTTTTCAAAATACTGGGCATTTACAACAAGTATAAACACAACTGTAACCCAAGTGAGAAAACGCCTAGTCATTTCAGCTGGGAACTCAAAGATCACAGCCACACATGTAGCCCACGCCTCACCTTCAGATTAGTTTCTCAGACTGCTGAGTACAAGAAACTGGTCATTGTCTCTCAAGCCATACAAATCTGGACAGCCTTTAAGTTCTAACCAGATATTACACAATTATGCTTTTCCAATTGCTTTCTGTGATGCAAATAAAAGCATCCCTATTATCAACCAAGAGGCTGAATTCCCAAGTAAAGAGAATTTCCCAAGGCCCAGCTCATAACTAATCAGCTACAATAAGAATTAACTGCATGAATCTCATGGATAACTCTTCCTGGACTAGATAATCTACATGCTCACAGCCCATTTCTCCTCTGCAGCTGATTGGTCCTGTCTAATCCATGCCATTCAAATCCATTTGTATCCCTAATAAGCTCTTAATGCCTCATCTTTAAATATTACAGAAGATGCCATACACACACCTTAAGCACCTCAGCCCTCCACTATATTACCACATTCCTGCTGAGGTTGCCTGCATGGATCTGAGGCAGGGCAACTGCTTATTTTTTGAGACTTGTTTAAGAGTGGCCTGTCTCCACTGATGCTTCTCTGTCACATGTTTGATTTTTCCATAAGAAAACTAGGATTGTCAAATTAACATCTAGGAATGGATCCCTCCATCTCTCTAGCCCATTTAAACAGTTTGAGAAATTAAAAGCATATTTCACAGGACAAAATATAAAAATCTATTTAACATAAATACACTTATCAGTTGATATTGGTCAGTCGCGCTAGCTATTATAATAGGCAAAACTGTATTTAGAAAGCAGACATTTATAAATACAGTGTATTTGAATTTTAGGAGTGAATAGCAGCAGTTACAGCCAAATTTCACTCTGAAGTTGCCCAGGAAAATCAAGGAATGAATTATTCTCTCTGGTCCACTCAGCAAGATATTAGCAATTTGTCACAAAGCCTGATCATAGAAATAACACTGAAATAAAGCAAGCTACCTTCTGACATTTTATTGGTGTTCTCTCCACTGCTCTTCAGTTCTAGCTGTTTCTCCTACCCATACCCCTACAGTGAACTCATGCTCTTTCACCTTGAACTTGAAAGCTCATGAGATATGCAATATGACTTAGCAGACAAGCTGCCAAAAGCAAAAAAGAGAATCAGGAGGTCCCATGGGATTTAAAGTAAGGGTCAGCCCTTAATATCTCAGTTCTGTCCCTGTTCACAGGAGCAGAGCCTGCACAAAATGAAACTGGCTTTGAAGAATTATCCTTGCACTTCCACAGACATTTTAAGTAGACAACCTTTTTTCTATCATCAATTACATATAAAGTGAAAGGACTTCTTCGCTGTCAGAGTTCTGAACTGGGAATCAAGACACCAGATTATATTTCTGGCTCTGTCACAAACTTCCACTGGGACCCAAAAATTAAGATCTGTCTCTAATTTTCCCAGCTGTGGAACCGCTCAGGTTCTATTTATTAATGACAGCAGTACACAGAGATATCTCTAAATAGAAAATATTATAGAGCCATCAACTTATTTATCTCCTGAGTACATGTAAGAGTGGAAAAAAAATACCTGTATATGAGTTTCCTCCTGGATTTTGAATATTTGTTTGCAGAGTAGTATAGCCTGGCCATTTGCGATGCAATTTCAGAGGGCAGAGGAAACAATGTAGAGGTGTAACTCAGAAAATTCTGCTCTCCCATAGGATTGAAACCTCAAGACAATCTGCCTTTTTCCTTATCTCATTAGTAATGATGATTCATATAGATTGGAATGCTCCTTCCAAGGTAATTCAGCCCAACTGCTTGAGCAAAGCAGTGTCAACGAGACTAGATTGCCCAGACAATCTCTAAACAAAATATAGATACTCCACAGCCTCTGGTCAAGTCTTTCTATTTTTCAAGTAAAAAATGTTTTTTTCTCTCACATTGAGTTAGAATTTCCCATTTTTGGTTTCCTGTCCTTCTTCCACTGTGCAGGACTGTGGGTTCATCTTCTCCATCAAGGAGAAAGAAATAACCACCATTTCACTTTAACTTCTCGAGGTCAAAGAAATCTCACTCTCTCAGCCTCTTTTTGTAAGTTCCAGGCCCCTCATCACCTTACTGGTCCTCTACTGGACTTGATCTAGCAAACTTATTTATTTCTTCAACTAGAAAGCCCAAAGCTAAGGCCATAGAGGCATAACAACACTACAATAAAGAATCACTTCCCTTAACCTCCTGGTGACACTGTCACTAAAACAGCCCAGAATAATACTGCCTGTTTTCTGCACAAGGATGCAACTTACGTGGTAACTCATATTCCATTCCTTGTCCACAACACTGCCAGAGCCCTTTCTGGCCCACAGACTGTACTGGTATTATTCTATCCCAGGCGCAAGACTTTGTGTTTGCCTACACTGAACTCCACAAGGCTCCTGTAAGTACAATCAGTACTCCAACATACATAATCTGTTCACCAAAGACAGGGACAATCCTGCTCAGTCCAAAACAGAACTCTGGAATACATACATGCAGTTTAGAATTAAATCAAAAATAGTTGAATTACTGAAATAGACATTAGCTCAATTATACAACATTATTCGAGATACTTAACTAAAAAGGTAGAGGCTAAATTATTGTCCTTGAATAAGATCATTTTTATTGACAAGTCTATACTTGATTCAACGGTAGACCAATTTCTTTCCAAACAGGGACATACACTTAACACACAGAAACATGGTTATAGCCTTCTACAGGCTGTCAAGTTGCTCCCATTAGTATCTTAAACCAACTACAGCCAGTTTGGATTTGTTTCTCTTGACAAAATTGCAGTTCCTTTTGGTTTACAATGTGAAGAATTTCTAGTTCCTCCTATAGTGTGATACTGTTACTGTCTTCTAATTCCTCTACTATGGACAAAAATTGTTCCTCATGCTAACTTTACACATAAAAAACCACAAACCAACCTTAAATAGTATCAAAGCACTTGGCACTTTAAAATAGTGATAAAAATTACTACTGAAGAGAGCTGAAAACATGTCTCCATAAATACTTGAAATGATGCAATCAGTATAGTGTTCAACAGCATTAGGCTGCATAGAGTAACTAAGTCTGGACACGGATTGACAGTCACAGAATCCCACAGAATCACAGAATGACCCGGGTTGGAAGGGACCTCAAGGATCACATAACTCCAACCCCCCTGCCTAGCAGGGCCACCAAACAAACACATTTATTAGATCAGNGCCTTCCTTCAACTTGGATCCATTTCCCCTAGTCCTGCTATTGTCAGCCCTTTCAAAGAGTTTACTCCCTTCCTGGGTGTAGGTTCCCTTCAGGTATTGAAAGGCTGCAATGAGGTCACCCCGCAGCCTTCTCTTCTCCAGGCTGAACAAGCCTAACTCCCTCGGCAGTCCAAATAGTCTCTTCTAAATCAGCAGCTCACATTACAAATGTGAAAGATACGCAGCAGGAGAGTTAAGACTGAGCTATAAGACAGAGCAAAAGAATTAAGTGGAACACTGCAAATATAATTATATTTATAAATACATATAAACAAAGAAGTTGTATGACATATCTGAAGTGTATCAGGGTCTACAACATGATACATCTTTGTCTACAGTAAATTGTATGAACAGAAAAGTTTCTTAGATGCCATGAAACAAAGATTCTCCTTCCAGTATTTTAGACTTTTCACTGAACAGAGAAACATAACACCTTTTCTTAAAGAGCAGCTTTTTAAATTATAATCTAAGTATATCTAGAGAAATAAGAAATTCATAGACAAATAAGAAGCATCTCCCTAGTTTATACTGCAATAAAATTCCTTACGCTTCCAAAGATGATATGCACATGAAAAAAAAACCTCTTTGCCATTGTCATACCTTGCACAATGTTTGGGGATGCAGGTTACAAAGAAATTAACAGCTTTTAAGCAGTCACCCTCTCTCTGATAAAGATTACAGGTGGTGCTATCGGTACAGCCAAGTGAAGTCATGTAAGACCAGAATACCACGTTCAAATTTTTCTGTAACAGTAAAGCAAGTTAAAAACAGCATAAACTGGAAGTGAATGGAAAAGATATTTGCTTTCTATGGTAATTGTGTTTGCACTTCCTTTCGACTTTTTCTGAAGTAGCTATAGAACATTGTTTTTCTTTTCCTGAGGAGAAAGGAAATCACATAACCTTATCAAAAAAACGCAGCCAGCTGAAACCCTTCCCTTCCATTCATTTAAAACTCTTTTATGAAATATAAATGTAATTATGGCAAACCATTATGAAGCCACTAATCATGACTGTAAATGAGATACACATACAACATATTTAGCATGTTGGACTCAATGGCCCTTATAGGCCCCTTCCAAATGGAGCCAAGAGGAGGAAAAAAAAAAAAGGCTCCTTGTGGCAGAGAAATGCAGAACCTGAGGAGTTCCCAGCTAGTTGGAAGGGTAGGCAATAAACCTTATGAAAAGAAATCTCTTAATGCCAGTTGAAAAGCAAGGATGCAGCTTCCCTTAGCAGGGCACACATTTAAAGAAAGCAAACCCTTTTTTCACTTTAGTGCAAGCAGAACAGAGGGGAGAAGACAGTACATCAGAATCTAATAGAATTAAACTGAGATTTGAGAGTTAAGTGTCAGAAATGTATATATATTCACAGTAAACTATACTACAATCCACATAATAAACTAGTTTTGATTTTTTCCCCAGCTGCTTCAAGATCTAACCACTCACCCCAGCTGAGGTCGTGGGGTTTTGGAAGGCCTGCACAAGTCCAACATCTGCTTCTATTCCCATCAACGTCAAATTTCTCAGAACATGAAATTGTACCAAGAAAACAATCCCTGCCATAGAAAAATAAACTCTACTTCCATAGATATTCCCTGATGTACCAAGCAGAGCAGATCTATTACATTTTCAGTTTCTATTCCAAAATGAAATCTATTTCTCAGACATATATATACACACTTATATACGACTTTGTATATATTTTACATATATTATACATATCTTTACCTACAGTTCCATCTAGCCTATTTCTCAGCAAAGTACCTGCATCCTAAAGTTCTTCAGGGTTTAATTTGCCTTCACTGGTCAACCAGTCAGTATAAATCACAATCATAAAAACTAAGCCTTATGCCAAGTTACAAGGTGACAAATTAAGCCAGTCGCTTTTTGGCAACTCCTTACTAATAAGTATTTATTAATTTCTCACAACTTCTACCCAGTTTTACTGGTCTCTTTACTACTGCTACACTGAAGGTTTAGGTGAGTATCCCAATTTACACAGTAAATGAAACCTTACATTAGAACATTTCAGTACTAAAACAAATTATTAAAAACATTCATTAAAAGTCAAATATATTCCTCAGCATAAAGTCATGGACCAATAAGAATCCTAGAAAAGTTTATGCAGTTTTACTCAAGTTAGCTAATTGCCCTTATAAAGACAAACAGGAAAATTTCATTATGTTTATACAGAGCACAGTAAATATACATACTTTGTCCTTTGCAGTAAGGGATGAATTAAACAAGGTACCAATTGCTTGTCATTTTTTAAAAAAGAAAAAAAGGACATCTTTACCATGAAAACTCAAGGTAATAATTATTGAGTTACACAGTTGGATGACACGTGACTATTTTACATAAATATTCATCAAATGGTCCTTTTCCTCCCCTCCAGAAAGTGCATTTTGGCAAAAACAAATGAATAAAAGATTTATCCAATATCATTCCAAGTAACAGCTTCTCTTTTCTGGGAAAACAAAGACTTTGTCATAGGAAGATTATATTATCACCAAAGAGATCACTCAGCAGCAGAAAAATCCCAACTGCCAATTTAGCCAGTAAAGTGTCAATAGTTTGAAACAGAAACTTGATATATTAAAAAAAAAAATCTTAACTCCATCTTTAGATACAGTTTCCAAAGAACAAACTCTCTGGTATTTCAGTGACACTCCAAATGTTATAATGAAATGTCTGAAAGGAAAGTGCAAGCCATTCTTTATAATTTCCTGTGCATGCCTCCTTCCTCTGACACTGCTGGGAATTACCGGTGAACTTCAGTTTATCCACCTCACACATGTTTACTTACCTCACTCAAATGGGCCAAAAATTGTTATTGCTCAGTATTACTGAAGTCTAAACATAGTGTGCTACTGTAGTTTATTACTGGGAGATTGAGGAGACCTGAAAGAATAATATTAACAAAACCAGACCTTTCCACTCAGATTTGATTGGTGATGAGTGCCATAAAAAGCAATATACTATATTTACACAGCACAAAGCCAAAAAGAAGAGGTGAATAAACTCACATAGGAATAACTACTTGGCTACACCTATCTAATAAAATAATGAATATATTAAAGCTTCTGCTTTGCACTTAATAACCTTGTATAAACTTGTATTTATAACCTTGTATAAACTTTTGACAGAACACACAAACCAAACTACTTTTCACTACACTGACTGTAAGTGGAAGATGACAAATCACAGAGGAGCAGGGGAACAAAAATATTTTAAATAGACAACCAGAAATTTGACCTCAGTGAGACACTCTTTAATTCCAGCATAATCCAAAGAACCTAAATAAATCTAATGTGCAATAAACATATTTCCAGTGTAGAGAAACTAGCATAGCATTTCCCATGTTGACACGAACCATCAGTGTCACTTCCTTTGACCATCTCCTCATTCTCCATCCCACCATGAGTGACTACCAGGTTACCCTATTTCCCCAACATGACTCCTTCAGCAACAAGGCTCTCCTCTTCCCACTGCTTGAACAAATAATGCTCACACTTGGTTTTCATTCCTGTCTGTATTTCATACTGCCCATTGCAACAGTTTAGTTTTGCCTCAAAGGGGTGGTGTACATTAGCCCTTTGTGTACAAGATCTCATGAAGCATTCAAAAAAAGTGAATTAAGTGTGGTATGATGAATGTTAAGCATCTACACAAATCCCTCTTACATGCTGCCACTTTCCTAGAAAAGAATGATCAATTGAAGAAAATTAATTTTTCTGTTTCTTAATTTAACTGTCTCCTCAACAGGGCATATATAGAAAACAGCAACTGCTGTCCAAAAAGCTAGCTTTTGGGTGAAAGGGTGAAGAGTTCACTCTCTTGCCTACAACAACTACACAAGAGCTGATGTAGTTTTCCATATGAACCATAAAAGATTACATTCAGTAATCTTGCAAAAGGAATAGGCTCTAACCCTGAAACCACAAGGGCTTTTTTCATTTACCTGAGTGAATACCCTGTGCAAACCACTAAGTAGGCTATAAATGGCTTCAGCTTCTCAATCGTAAAGGAAACATGGTCCCTACCAAAATGAGTCCCACTGAAGGGGACTTGGAAGCCTAATTCTTAACTTCTACTAAACTTCAATCCCTTGGGCTTCCTCTACTTTAACAAGACAACCTGGAAAACATGATAGGGTTCAGACAGAGAAATAGTCAGTGATGTGGTCTAAGACTGTCGGCAAGGGGGTCATTTCCGACTAGGTCTAGTAAAGTCCCAGGAACTGCACATTCATTAGGATGTGCTCCAACAGGAAACCTGCTAGCTCAATTCCATGCAAAAGGCACCCAGCCAGTGTGCCCCAAGACTACTCCTTGACACAAAATGAGGTAGAGTGGGATAGTGTTTGCATCTCAGATGGATACTGGTTTTAAGAAAAAGAAATCATAAGCCTAGGATACCTAAATGATGGTATCTACCCCCCAGTTCAAGAAGTTACCATAGAAATAAATCAATGAGTTGTTTCCTCTAACAAAAGCTGAGGTATGGTTAAAATGAACCTTTAATGACATATACCAAAGTACCTGACTCCAGACCCCTTCTGTTCTCAATTTGATTTATTTAGAACATCTTGGCCCAAACTGACAAAAGATTTATCACCAAATATTTGGATGCAACCTGAAATACAGTTTGATTCGTAGAAGGAACTGAGCACTTACCACTTGAACTCCAGAATCTGTTATGTATCAAAATGTCAAATCCAAGATTAAAGACGTTTTAAATTCTTTAAATTTGTTGAAATTACCTAAGATTTTAACATATATAAAATCTGGTGCTTAAGATTATATTGAAGAACATGCTCTTAGGATATTCTTTTAGAGTTGGTAAAAATTGATGGCTAAAGGGAAGTAAAACACAGTTGCAGAGCTACTTTCTCAAAACATACATGTTAAACTTTTAAAACAAATTAAAAAAAAACCCACAAAACAGAATACACATTGGGCCATTTACCATTTCTCATGGTTATGCTGAGGATAAACATATGGAGAAAATAAGCTACTCTGTAGATCTTATTTCACTCCCGTGTCTGTTCTTTTATTCACCCTGTCACAGCCAAGTTGAGAATTTCCTCTTTCATGATTGTAAGCAGAAAGTTCACAGATCTCCAGGCAGCAAAGCAGGAAGTTTGAAGGATTTCCCTCTCTTTGGTGGGACGGGGTAGGAGAGAAAAGAGGGGAGCTACAGTGAAGCCTTCTGCAAACTTCAGCACCTGACTTGGACACACTTACCACAATGGGGTCCAAAAAGTGACCCTACTACATACAAATGAAACATTGCCCACGTGTGTTCTGTAATGATTTGCCACTTTGATTATCAGAGAGAATGATAACTCCTGCCTTTGCAATTAGGGTGTTACCTGGCACAGATAAACTTATCAACAGTGACAACAGGATGGAGAAGGAAGCTTTCAGATGAACATGCCACATTCCCAGCTGACCCCTGGATCACAAGACAGGAGGTGAACGCCACATGTGGCTTTAATGCCAAGCAGCTGCTGCGCATCAACATCTCGCCTTCTCGACCCCACCCCCCCCCCTTTACCCCTCGCCACCGCTGCGCTGTTTCGGGCTCTGGCTAGCGACGGAACTGCGGGCACACTACCGCGAACACAAAACCCCCTGCAACCACGACAGCCCCCAACCCAAACATCACACAGACCCACACACCCCTGCTCATTCTCCGTGCCCACGGAAACGAGGTCACCAGGGCCGGCTCTCCGAGGACTGTGAGGCGGGGAATAAACACACGACCCCTTCCCTGCCTAAGCAGTTTCAAAACCTGTTACCTTCTCCATCCCTTCCAAGCAGGGGTGGCCGCCACACAAGGATCGAGGTAACAAACCCTCTCCCAACGAGGAGAGACAACCCCCCCGCCTCCGCTCCGGGCCCCTCTGCTCACCGACACCAGGAACTCCAGTGTGCCCACGTAATCCCGCTCGGTCTTGAGCAGCTCGTTGAGGACGCAGACCCGTAGGCGAAGCTGCTTCTCCAAGTCCTTCCCGCTCTCCCCCTTGCCTTCTCCTCTGCTTTCCTCTGTCATGGTGAAGCCAAGGAGGAGCGGTGGTGCCTGCCCGGCGCCTTTCCCTGCCTGCGCGCCCCGCCGCTGCGCTGCTGCGGACACAACAAAAGACACCCACTGGCTGAAGTTACATAGCGGGGGCCGGACTCCGGCCGCTAACCAGTTTCTCAGCCCCTTTCTTCTCACCCAGCTTCAGCCGCCGCCCGAGGTCCGGAGGCGAAAAGCCAGCCCAGTGCCGTCCTCCTTTTCCCGTCAGGAAGGGGACACAGCGTGGAGGAAGCGAGCGGTCACTGGTTCCCAGCTCACCCCGTTCACTGAGAGGTTGGAAAGCCTCCGCAGCGGCAGCACAGACTTGGACATTAATCAAAAGCTTTGCATCCATGTGACTCCAACCCCTTCCCCCCCTCCCGCTTCGCTCAATCTCAGGAAAAAGGAAAGGAAACTTGAGGGAAGATTGCGTGCCAGTAGCTGCCTGTTTCACACACAAACGGAGAGCTCCTGTTTGAGGCTAATTGGAGATCTCCAACAACACGGGGGAAGAATTATAACAACGTCCCGGCGAGCTGGCTGACCAGGCAATCCGCAGTTGTTTTTGTTTTGTTTTAATCATCAGCACCAGAGCCACTTCCCCTTCCACACCTTCCCACCAGACATATATCAGCCTATATCACAACTGTCATGTAGCACAAATATGTGCTTTGCTATTCTTAAGGACAAACATGCACAGCTAAGCATCTATATCTGCTGAGCAGGTACAAACAGTGTATTCCACAACAAATACAAAATCTGAATCCAGCGAAACCTACAGCAGATGCATAATGATGGGAAAGTAGTTCTAAGCACCAGAGAAAGTGTATGAAAAACATACATGCACATAAGCTTAGCCAATTTTCTTGACAACCTACTTGAAGTACTGAAGGGCGAATAACCCTTTTCTCTCTAGCTTCAGAAAAATGTTGAATTGCTCCAACTGTAATTTTCACTTAAGCAAAATTAGAGGGGAATAAAAGAATAAACAAAAAGAAAGGTAGAGCATACAAAAAGATGGAAAAAACCAACCCAAGCAAAATGTTTTAAGCAGATAAAAGAGAGATTTTGCACTGTATCAGGCAATTTGACTAGTAGTTAGCCTTACGCTTCTTAAATACAAAAATCACATATAATAAAAAGTGTGCTGATTGTGTTTGTATGTGAGATTCCTTCGTATGGGAAAAGCCACAACTGCAAAAATCAGGTTGTTCCCATGGGATGATATAACTTTGGAATGCAACAAGAACTATTTCAGTCCAAGACCTGAGGCTTGAGTTTGAACTCTATTTAAAGAATTCTCTTGAAAAAATGTGACACCATGCAACTTTTGTCCTTCCATGAGATCCCATAACTTAGAATGTATGGGACCTCTCAAGATCATATAGTCCAACCCACCTGCTCAAGCAAGGCTAGCTACAGCAGATTGCCCAGGGCAACAGGCCAGGTCATCTAGCCAGACTTGAGGTATCTCCACAGATGGAAACTCCGTAGCCTTTCTGGAAAGCCTGTGCCAGTCTTTGACCAGTGTTCTTCAGTTTAAAAAAATGGGGGTTTATGTATTCAAATGGAATCTAATGGGTTTTGTGTACTCATTGCCTTCTTCCCTGTCAGCAGGCACTACAGAGAACAGTCTGTCCCATCACACATTTAGAAACATTGCTAAGATTACCTATGTACCATCTCTTCTCCAGGCTGAACAGCCCCAACTTTCTCAGTCACTCCTTGTATGCAAGATCCTCCATTCTCTTCATCATCTCCATGGTCCTAACAGATGAGAAGAACAAGTCTCCAGGTAGTAAAACCTTTACGCACAACAGACAGTAGTAATTAGATTCAGCAATCTGCCATGACACTTGTGTACTTCAGGAAAACACATGGATTTGTTTCCATGTTGCTATCAAATGGTGGATGTCAGTGCAAGACAGCTGCAGTTTCACACACAAATGAAATCAAACATTCTGCAGGGTGGATTACCTTGTATCACAGCACTGTGACGGACTCCAGTTCAGTTTGAATTCCCAGAGTCTGTGAATTTAAAATTATCTTCTTTTCAGAGAAGGCTTAAAGATGTTTCTAAAGCTGTATCAATAGATGGGATAGGCTGCTCACCAACACTGAAGACTTTTCTCTCGACAAGGTTAGTTTTCCTAAAAAACAAAGAACAGGGACAGAATAATATAAGCCAATCATTTCTACTTGCCTTTTAGAAAACACTACCAGAGGTTCTTTTCTCAAATAATAGCAACAATGCAACAATGCCTAAATGGTCCATGCAATGCCAGTGTGGCTATTGTAGCTAAAACTACCCATTTTCCTGTAGCAATATTCACTACCAGAATTAAAAAAAAAGTTTTTACATGATCCCCTCCAAGAAACACGATTAACAAAGAACCTGAATCAAAACTGTTGTTTACAGATGGCTCTAAGACCATGCTGAGTTATGAAAAGGTAAATATACAAAAGGCTAACTGTGGACTATTAGAAATTGTTGGAGGGTGAGTAAATTGAGGAGTTCGCTTTTGACACATTGGTGTTTGCTCATTTGCCACATAGTTTACATTTTGCAGCCACAGGGTTTAAAGAAAAGTCATTATTTGCATAGAATGGAACAAAATAATCAGTTTTGTAACCTTCCATTACAGCATTATGGAAGGAAGATGGCGGTACTTAAACCATAAAGACATTACAGTGGCCCCAAGCATCATAATTTTGTGGAGGCAATAGAATATAATCATGAGTATAATGCTTACAGTGAATTCACATACTCAAAATGTTTCTGCAGGCATTCTCAAAAACAGGTGATTCTCCTCAAAAATCAGATATTTTTACCCCAAATTACTGCAATATTATTTTCTAAGTAAGAATGCACTGGACTTCATAACTGTTTTTCCACAAGTAATGGTGTATATCTATCTGCAAGTCTTTCAACCATTTTACTCCCTCCAGCACAAGGGCCACAGTAAACAAAATTGTAGCATTCAGCTTTACTTAGCACATAAGAACTACTGCATGATCCAAATCTGAATTATCAAAAAATAAAGTTAGAAAGAAATAGTGATTATAACTCTCAATTAAAAGGGGTGATTACTAATTCACTTGGAGGAGCATATTTGGCTTCCCCCATAAAAATCAATTGCAACTTTAAGAAATCCTGCAGCAAGAACCCACCTAAGTCCTACAATCACAAGTGATCCCTACAGATGGTTTTTCTTCAGAAGACTCTCTGGCACAAGACAGCTCATCTCCAGAACTTCAAGACAGGAGTTGGTTCACATACCTTCTGAATTTAAATTGATATCAAACAAATGTGAACTAACAAATGCACAGCAAGATCTCCTCAGGAAACTCCAAGTAGATCAGGATGAAATTGACCTTACATAGAGCCAGCATGACAAAGTAAAAAACATCTCCACTAGGCTCAACATCACCTTAGTGTACCTTGGTGAAAGCTTTTTAAGCTAAACACTCACCTTATGCATTATCTAATCAGAAGCTAATGGACAGCTGTGGTCAATTACTCCAATATCAAGAGAACACCTGATAACAGCTTCTTCACAGCAGACATTTTGCAACCCTTTTTAAAAGATGATAAGAAAAGGAAGCAAAACTAATTATCAACCACGCAAGCTGAAGTAAGTTGAGTACAATTTATACAAGTAACCTTGAAAAAAAAAAGCACCTTAGTGAGAAACAAAACAAATTAACTTCAGAGTATAAAAGGTCTTTCATGTTGCTAGCCAGATTTATATCACTCTGGATTTTCCACGGGAAAGAAATCAAAACTGATCAATTTAAAACACCTTTTTTTGATCTGCTTATGGGAGCACTGCAGAAAAATGAAACAGATTGAGGAGCAGAGCTTGATGTGGAAACAGTGACAGAAAAGTAACTCAGCCATTTCTTTGACTTTTGGATAAAAGACAGTGAAATAAAACTTGATCTGAAGGAAAGAGTAATTGATTACCATTTGGTTTACTTCAGGGTAAAGAGACAATATGATCTTCTAATAATAATCTGACAATATGATCTTTTAATAATTATCTAATTCTGAGCTTCCAGGAGAAACATTAGCTGATATACAGTGAGCCCTCCAAAGACAATAGGGCATTTGCTTATTTGTAGTTAATCAGAGGCCAGTAACTCATCAATAATTTTCCAGCACTAGTGGCTGAAGTGTCATATAAAGATGCCCAACTATTCTGCAGCATTTAGCAGGGGGAAAGAATATCAGATTTATCAGCTGGTACAAACTATTAGGCAGACACATCTGTATCTGGCTTTCATGGGCATCTTCTATACCTTGGCAAGTACAGGACTTGCTGAGGCACTCTTTAATTGACCTTGAAATACCTTTGACATGAGTGGTCTTTTTATCACATCTAAGTAAAAAACTTTTATCCCTTAAAGTGAAAAAACATCTGTTATTCAGAGGTTTTAGTGAAATATTAAACATTTGATTTTTTAAAATCTTTATTTTGCTGTTCAAAATGTTGACTTTTTTTCTCAAGTACTTTAATATTCTTACTGTTGGACAATGACGTAGAAGAGGGGTTTTTTTGAAGTGCAAAATTGATCAGTATCTCTCTAATAGTTGTATATGCAGTGTAAGATACTGTCAATATTTGCTGAAAATCTTAAGTTAATCTTAAATTAAGCAAAGCTACTAATGAGGTTCAAAATTTCTCTATTTTGCTTTACTTGCTGGATGAAGTGATGTAGAAGTCTCAAATATCAATCCACTGAAAGCCCAAAACAAACAAAGCAAACAAAAAAAACCTCTTCAGTTCCAGCTTTGTCACAAATTATATTTTATGCTCACAAATGTTTGTTTGAGAGAAAGGGTGGGGAACAGGCCAGGGGAGGTAACATAAAACAGATGTCCAGAAGCAAGCATGTGTGTGAGCAGAACACAAGTCACACTGGCAATACCGGCACGAAACAAACAACATTTGACTGGTCTCAAGATTTCCACTTTGTTTGAAGTCACCAGTACTTGCACTGTATCTCTTTGTCTCTGCTAAAGCAAGAGTACATACAGGCTGCTCAGTTTATGATGTGCTACAAAGTACATGGCAGCTGATCTTTTTTCTCCTCATTTCTTTTGCCATGCAACAACTTGCATAGATAATAAAAAGCAGCTGAGATACTGAGTTCACTGGTTAAAGTTGAAAGTACAGAACAAGCTGCCATTGTACTCCAGAGATTTTATGTTGATGATACCCAAAGCGGATATTTTGTATTTCCAACCTTTCAGAGATTGCAAGATCAGAGAGATCAGCATTTTGAAACCACTCCAAATTAGGGTTCTAGAAAGACCTATCAATCAAGAAAAGATAAACTTTAAACTAAACTGATAAATTAATTTGAATTTTATTGTGATTGATGTATCTATTTTAGTAAGACGCTGAAAGAATGATAACTACTACAGAGAAATCTAAATATATTCTTCCCTAGGTAGAATTGTTACTGTCAGAAGATGAAGCATCTTCCCAAAATGAATCCTTTAAAAATCATCTTCTATTAAGGTTTATTACCAGGAAATCAAAATAAGACTGGATGTGCCCAGAAAGCATGACCAAGTACAGAACAGTACTATGGTATTCATTTCCTTGGATGTTTCCTTTATGCAACAAAATGAAACCTTTTGGTTTATAGGAGCAGGATTTTTTTTTTTAAATCAGAATCATAAGTTTATCAAAGTGTCAGGTTACTATTTTATAGCAAGATATTTCTCAGACAAACTATGATTTGTGTGTTCCGATGTCCTCTGTTCATTTGTCCAATGGGGAGCAAGCCAAGGCTCCAAACTTCAAGCCATGTGCTTTAACCACAAAACATCATGACAGAAGGTTAGATAATCAGCTGACCATAAATCAGCATAATTCCATTAATTTTACTGACCACTAAAGACACAGATATGTTATTACTTTACAGTGTATTCCTAGTATACATTCCTTCTCTGACAAGGTAGGAGACGGGCACAACACACTAAAAACAGAATGGGAAAGATTCCTTCATGAATATACTTAGTTCTTCAAACATTAAAGGGTTACACATTAATAATAAATGTTTGTAGAATACTTAAAATGTGATCATTTGCTCTGGTACTGTTTCTTTTTAACCTCTCCTTTCACTTCTACTACCATAATGACATGCATAACTTGAACAAAATTTTCACAACAGGAGGGACCTGGACAGGCTTGAGAGGTGAGCCTCTGCGAAACTCATAAAATTCAAGAAGATGCAAGATCCTGCACGTGGGTCACAGTAATACCAAGTGCAAAGAAAGGCTGGGTGGAAAATGGGTTAAGGGTAGCCCCAAGGAAGAGGACTTGTAGATGCTGGTTGATAAGAAGCTCAGCGTGACCCAGCAAACATGCACTCACAACCCAGAAAGCCAGCTGCATCCTGCACCAAAAGCATGGCCAGCAGGTCTAGGGAGGTGATTCTGTCCTTCTGCTCTGCTATCATGAGATCCTACCTGTGTCCAGCTCTGGTGCCTCCAGCAGAAGAACATAGACCTGGTGGAGCTAGTCCAGAAGAGAGCCATGAAGATGATCAGGGGGCTGGACTGCCATCACTGGAGCTGGGGCTGTTCTAGCCTGGAGAGGAGGTGGCACCAGGGAGACCTTAAAGCAGTTTTTCAGTACTGAAAGGAAGACAACAGAAGAGGTAGAGAGGGACAATTTTTCAGGAAGTGTAGTGATGGGATGAGGGATAAAGGTTTTAAATTGAAAGAGGGTAGATTTAGGTAGAACATTATGAAGAAACTCTTTGTTGTGGGTGTGATATGGCACTGGGTTTTGGAGAGGTTATGGATGAGGTTTCCCAGAGAAGCTATGGATGTCCCATCCCTGGAGGTGTTCAGAACCAGGCTGGATGGGGCTTTGAGCAGCCTAGCCTAGTGGAAAATGTCTCTGCCCATGACAGGGTAGTTGGAGCTAGATGGCCCGTAAGGTCCTTTCCCACCTAAACCATTCTGTGATTTGCCCCCAGTGTGTAATAAAATGTCAACTACATCAGCACAATTTTCTTTTAAGTAAGACTGATCAAAAAAGGATGTATAATTTTTTTTTTTCTTAAGAAGACAAAATTCATCATTCAATTCCTCTGTTTTCAAGGATTCTGTTTCTGTAATTGAACCATTTTGACACAGTACTTTTAAAAATGACAACTTGCTTTCAAAAATTGAGATTTAAGCTAGTTTTATACAGGAGAAAATTAAAAGATTCCATATTTTGCTAACTTCTATCTGAGTTTAATTATTTCAATCTTACACTCAAGTCATATTGCCTAAACTCTGACATTTCTTCAGGGTTTTTTTCACAGTTTGTTCTTATGTGATGCTGCAAAATTAGGTTACATTGGGGGTAGAAGGATTTCAGCTTTCCTCCTTGGCTGATGTTCCTCCAGAAGCCTCTGATGCACAAAATCAGTATCTTTTGATGATGAGTTTTTTCCACTTTTCCATAGTTTTCTGCACTGACTACACATTTCTGAAACTATTGTGTTTATTCCCCAGAAGCCTCTTTTTAATGTAACAGTTTAAGAAATACTTTGGCTAGGTGTTCTTGAGGCTATATCACTTTCTGCTGCACCATGGAACCAGATAATATACAGTACTGGATCCAGTCAAGCGAATCAGACAAGATTCTTCTTATCTGCAAGAATTTATCTGTAGGTCTAAAATCCCTTTTGCTTGCTCTCTATACCAGTGGTCTGGAAAGAAGTAGAAAAACTGTTGCAGTAACATATAACCAAAAAAATCATATAGGTAGAAGGAAACCTTGCAGCACTTCTAGATCAAACATCCTGCTCCAAGCACACGCAATCAGAGCAGGCGATGCAGCTGAGTTTTTAATATCTACTACTCTGGGCAACCTGCTCCACAGTTTCATCATTCCTGTAGGGTTTTTCTCCTTGTAGAGTTAGCATTTTCCATGTTAGAACTTGTGTCTGTTGCTCCTCATCCTTCCACTGTACAACTCTGACAAGATTCTGGTTTCATTTCTCTGCCCCTGCTGTTCAGGGAGTCACAAAAAGCAGCACTACCACTGCTTGCTCTTCTTAAAATTTAACAAACTCAGCTGGTTCTCTCACATCATGTTGTCCAGCCCTATAAGCTTCCTGTTGGTTTTCTGCTGGACTCATTCCAGCATGTCAATGTCTTTTTGGTGCTGGGAGCCCAGATCAGGTACAGTGCTCCAGGAGCTAGTGAAGTGCCAGATACAGGGGAAGAACCATTTCCCACAATCTGCTGTCTACATTCTTGTCACACTCAGCCCAGTGTGACATCCGTTACTGAATAACTTCAACTTATGGAGAGAATGCAAGACTTGCTGACTATGCTGATTTTTAAACACTTTTCTTCTACCAAGAAGCCATGCAACCTGAAACAGAGCCAAGTGGGGTCTCAGTATTAATCTTCTCTTGGTTATTAGCTAAGTTTAGCACTATCCTATGGCTAACAGAAGTGTTAAATGTCAGCAGTAGTATAATGCCACTCTGAGGCCAAAGCTTACTAGACACAGGATACAAATGTGCCTGCCAGTGCAGCACACCAATTTAGGAGTGCAGAAAAATCAGGAATTCAAATAGAAGTTCAGTTAGGAAGAGCAACCATTTATGGCATTCCTTAAGGGCTGTATAGCAGTAAGTGCAGTGAGGCAGCCATGGGAACAGATGATTGGGAATTTCCTGTGGAAGTAGTGTTTTTATTTGCTACAGTAAGAATTCCCATTCAGCCACCATGACATTGTTTGGAATCCAGAAAGTTTCCTGTACAGGTGCTCCACAAATGCTGTGTGGAACTGCAGAAATGTTTGTGTGGCTAAACAGCAGGCAAATATGTTCTGTCAATAACATGAAATCACAATTGAAAGAAAAAATTTTGATATACTGATGAAATCATGTGGCTCACTGGCCAGGAGCAGCAAACTAAGAGCTGTATCTGGAGTTTACCACTGATTTGTCATGTAAACACCATTAAGTTGTTCCAGTGCATGCGCCTCTGGGTTCCTGACAGCTATTAGCTCCATTTACACACCAGACTACCACTAACCCTGAACTCAACAGAGATTTGGGGTTTTTTGTAGCAGCTGTTATCTTTTCACAGGCTTTCATAACTCAATTTCCTTGCTCACACAATGTCAAAAATACCTGGTGGTATTTCCACAACATACCCCTACTGAAAAGAAATACAAATTTGCTGCTGTTGCAAACTGTATTAGTGAGGGGCTGTTCTCTTACACTAGCAGGAATTTCACCACTGGAGACCAAATAAAAACACCCATGCAAACCAGTGCAAATTGGAATATCTGATAGGTCTTTCCTCCTTGGACCACAGAATTTATTCTATTAGAGTAATAATCTTGCCTCAATTTTTTTCCCATTATTTTTCAAACTAATGCAATATATAAGTTTTAATTTTTACTTTACAAAGGTGTTTATATGCAGTTGAAACACAGCTGTATGATCTGCTGCTGTCTCAATGAGTTATCACAGATTTGCATACCACTTGGAAGTGCAGTCCTTGTCCTTGTGAGACAGTGGAATACTCTTCTGATCTTGATTCCTTACATACTTAATAATGCTAGACACAGGAGCTGGACTTCCAGCAAGGATTGGTGAACTGAGGTTTATCCAGAAAATACTGAACTGAGGTTTATCCAAAGGGAAATAAGAAAAACTTT
>VZTY01019769.1:0-21571 GCA_013400935.1 Turnix velox
ACAATTTTGTTTCCCTCTCAACTCTATGCAAAGTGACATTGCTCATGCACTGCTGTTTATTTATTAACTGGCTGTTTTACAAACACGAGCCATTTGACCATTATTTTTATTTGCAGTACCCTAAGCTCTCACTTTTTAACACTTGTGATTTTCCACTTGAATTCTTAATTGTCTTAACACAGCAAGATGCGGAACTAAAGTTTTTTTACACATTTTCTGTTACTGAATCTGACCAGATGTTAAGTAGGACATTGTCACGAATTAGTTAAATAGTAAAATGCATTTTCTACACAAGTGAAACTATTGTTCTTATATAAATTCCAAAATGGTTTTCTCTGGTAGTTGACTCATGAACTCTGAGGGATCAGTATTGAGGTGCTGAGTAAGAACTACATCCGTTTGGTTTTTTTCCCCATTTAATTTGGCATCGAAGTTTTGGCATGATACCTTGTCTGATTTGGGCATTGTAACGATGAAAATCCAATGAAATTGATACTTTTAGTAATGGACTTTCAAGTGGGCTGTCTTGGAATACTCTTCTACATCAGCTGTTTCTATCTTCTTTGCAACTTCATAACATTTCATTTTCTTCCTCACTAGTTTTGTTGATTTATTTTTGGCAGGACAGGATTCTTTTCTCTGTTTGTAATTAAATGAAGCACAGGACACTTTAGAGGAAGTTAAATTAGTTAACTACAACATGTTACTTTCTGTAAAACTATTCAGCTTTTGACATATTCAGAATATATTTTTATGAAATATAGACATTTGACTGTTTAGAAATCTATATTCTGCTATATACACAGGTAGAAAAAGAAATAATTTGCAAGTCCAGAATGTGACATATATGCCATTTGTTCTGGTTCTTAACTTCCTCCCAAAATTTAATGGTAAACCTAATGAAGTGATTGTGTTGTTTTATGGAAAAAAAAAAAAAAACCAAAACAAACACCAAGCAACTAAGTAAGCACTTCTTGGACATCTTACGAGGAGAGTGCTTTCCAGAGTTTATCAGTGGATGATGGTATGAAACATGCTGTGGTACAGAGAAAAAAATCTGTGGAAAGAAGAGGGCAAACGGCTTTATGTTGCTTCATTCTGTGACGCATCAGTTTTACAATATGTGAAAAAAGAGGAACTGGCAATTTTCTAAGGTTTACAAGGAAGATAAGAAAATTTATCCCTTGAGGAAAGAGGGATGGTGGAGGGTGAGGTATTTGTTTACCCTTTCATCTGGTTATGCCTTGATGCTTTTGACTTGAAGAACACCAAATCCTTTTTGGTGAGATTAAAATTTCTTCTCTTCCATTTTTTCCCCCTAACTTTTATAATATTCAATTTTAATGACATGTCTGGAGGCTGCTTTTACAAACATCATTAATTCTAATATCTACAAGGATTTGTTTTAATTAATAGTCTCATGCATTTACATGGCAAAGCATTTGAATTTCTTAAAGTAAACCTTAAAAGATGCTACCTTTTTTATATGTGTACTTGTTTCTGGAATGATTTTGAGTGTAAATTTGCCAGTTTTCCTGTTCTGTAGTTGGTTTCCTGTTCAAGACTTTTCAATGCTCAACTATGGTAAACCTTTGAAAGCTATAGTAGATGTTACTTTTTTTTCTTAAACCAATAATCAATAGAATTTGCGTCAGTAAAATGGTATATGTTTTTATATGGTATATAGAATATGCATGCTCTGCCAGAAATATCGGGAGCATTCTTCTTTTTTAATACTAAAGAAGAATAAATATAGCTGTGCAGCTATGAAGTCCTGGAGAGGGACCTGTGGAGGTTTTTATATTGATGTTACATAAACCAGATCAAAAATAGATGAAAGCTTCATCTTTCTTTAGTTCAACTGGCAATATTGTTTCAGGACCTCATCTCCACTGGATTCTGGTGGCAGGCAGTTAATATGAATTAATTACTTTAATATTCAATTTTTGTAATTAGTTGTTTATCTACAAGCAATGTTTTTGGTAGTGAACTGCCAGACTATAAGACTGGGTTTACACTTCTGAGTGATCTTGATGCATTTGTAGTTGTAGAGATTTAGTAACAGGACACAAACAAGTAGACAGCCATAACCACTACCAGTCCACCAGCTGAACTATTGTCTATCACATAGAAATATGCTGTTTGCATATTAAAGCAAATTTTCAATTGTAAAACTTCATTTCATAGATCTGTAAAGTGATCAGTGTAAGAATAATGGAATTAATATGGTATCAAATTAATTTCAAGTAAAAAGATGCTATTAAAAATGATCTGTTACTTCAAACACATGCTTTTTGTTGTTGTGACTTTTAATGATTTTACACTTAAATAGTGTGATCTTTCTGTTTTACAGATGAAAACCCAAAAGCTGATAAACCCAAAGCAGATGAAGAGTGTGATGAAAATGAAGAAGATAAAGACTATCACAGGAGTGACCCACAAATTGCCATCTGCCTTGACTGTTTACGCAACAATGGACAGTCAGGAGATAATGTAGTCAAAGTAAGTAGTGAAAATAATTAGTGCCATTCTTATTGTTGTTAGAATAACATTTTACAGGAGTCAAATGATTTTCTAACCATTGATGATAAACCAGTATGGTAACCTGTCTCCCACACTTTTCGTTTGGGGCATTTCAACACATCTTGGAATTTAAAACCAAAAAGTACAATTCCAGACGGAAATCCATCTGTGGTAGTGGATTTTTGTTAGCTTATACTTTTGTAGTCTCTATCTGGCTGTAGTGGTGGCATATAACCATATTACACAACAGAAGATAGCAAAGCACAGAGAGGCTTAAAAAGCAAGCTGTAAGTGACCTGCCTCACAGTTCCAACATTGCTGATCTGTGTTGCAGTGAATGGTTGGGATCCAAATCTTCTGAGCTGTAGACTTCATTCTCAGAAGTCTGCTGTCTGGTCTTGTAGACTGGGCAGGTCAGTTCCATCTGTAAGATGGGCACAAGAATTGTAGAATCATCAAATGGTTTGGATTGGAAGGAACCTTAAAGATCATCTAGTTCCAACCCCCCTGCCATGGGTTACTCAGTGCCTCATCCAGCCATGTCTAACAAAATTGTTCCATTAATTCTGGCAATACTTTTAGTAAATATTTTGTTACGATGCCAGAATGATTCATAATTCTTAATGCTTTTGTGAGAGTTAATAAAATGCTATATAATTTTTGGGATTATTGATATTTTGTCATTTGATAAAAAATCAAGTTTAAGGTTAAAAATATCTGATGATGCACTACATAGATGATGGTAAATACATATTAATGAAGCTTTACATATTTGGCTGAATGTCTCTGTTAACCACTCGCAAAACCATGCCAAACATATACCTAATTATATAATATAATAATTATTACTTCTGTTCCTGAAGGTAAGATTAGCTGCTGACACTGAGTGACACTGAGTCTATAAGAAAGTGTTTAGAAATCCTCTTAAATTTTAATAATGTTCTACTGAACTACAAAGACAAGTATTTTACTAGGAGAAATTTTGTGTGTTGTGTTATATTTTTAATTTTGGAAGTTGTTACACAGTAGTAAGGTTTTGATTCCGTGTGAAAACATGTGTTTTATGACTATCTATTTGCACTATATATAGTAAGAAATCTGGATCTTCATCACATATAGGAGCCTCAGGTTTCTAGTTTTCCTGTTGAATCAAAACCATTATGTTGTAGCACACAGAATATGTGATAATAAATCGCATCTCAGATTTATAGCTTCCCTGTTTTTCACCTAGATTATTTGTGGGTGTTTTAACTTTTTTCTCTGAAGGACTGAGAAAATTCCAACAACAAATGTAACCTCTGTTTGACCCACAGTATTAATAATACAGATACTTAGAGTATTTAAAGTCTTGTGGGGCTTTTGGTGATGGTTTTTGGTGTTTCCCTTCCTTCTTCTAGAAATTATTTAGAACCAAAGATGGGTCAAATCAATTTGTCATCTTGTAAATTTTGCAAAAAAGGTGAACAAAAATGATCCTATGGTGGCGTTGTGGATAAACAGAGTGGGGTAACATTGGTTAATGGTTGGAAAAAATATCAATTACAACAGTTCTTTTACTAGAAATTGCTTACATGCTCCAACATATCTAATCTGTTTGGTTTTTTTTTTCAATTTTGTTGCTGTTGCTTTAGGGTTTAATGAAGAAATTTATCCGCTGTTCTACTCGAGTGACTGTGGGTACTATCAAAAAGTTTCTCAGCTTAAAATTAAAACTTCCAAGTTCTTATGAGGTACATTTTAAAAACATTATACTTGTATCTTTATTTCTACCCAAAGTACTGGATTTTTATGAAGCTTAAATGTATCGAACTAGAGGAATATTTTTTTAGCTCAATCACAATATTCCAAATTGTATTTTCTGCTCTTAAATGACAAGTGATCATTTTGTCACAGTGACTAAAGCTGCTAATCAAGGAACCTGTGCAGTAACTTCAGTTCGTTGCTCACCTGTGGGCAATATTTTAATGGTTTTACATGAAAAATGCTTTCTCTTTACATGTGATTGATTTAAAAAGTCACTTAGTACAGTTCTAGGCTAGTAGGTGCTGCAGAAAAGGAGGCATCAACTAGACATACGTAAAATTGGTCTGCAGTTTAATTTTCTTTAGATGTAAGGAACTATCTAGTAATTGTAAAGGAGTGAGGAGCAGTATGAATGGATTGCATTACAAACTATCTGCTTAGTTCAAAATTTTGGCTTTTTTTTTTCTTAAAAACAGAAAGGCATTGTGGCTAGAATAGTAAAGTTATTGTCAAGCATTTTCAGTGGAGTAAAAGTAGGATGCTGCAATAACATAAATCGGTCATTTTTCTCAGTGAGATTGTTGTTTTTAGTTTAGCCTTCAGTCAGAGTTTCATGTTCTTATACTCAGATATACATTTTTCTTGTAATTCATAGTTGCTTTAAAATGTTTTTTTTATAATTGCATGTCCTTTATGTTTGAAAGCTTAAAATTATAGCCATGCTTCAAACAGATAGCATGTGGTACTGGTAAGTAAGGAAGAATGTCTTCTAGTGATTTCCTGCCTAGTTTAGTAATCTTTCTTCTGCCCACATCTTAATTGAAAACACAGAAGTAGAAAAAAAACCAAAGTGAAATATTATTGTAGAAAGTAGCATGTTGTCAGTGTATTGTGTTTGAAGCTTGAATAATAATGGGATTATCTGTCAGACATTAATTTAGGTGTTGATTTAGATGTTAAAATTTGGAATCTCTTTGTCTTACTGTTTGTTCTGTTGTATTTCAAGCTGGACGTACTATGCAATGGGGAAATCATGGGGAAGGATCACACTATGGAATTCATCTATATGACAAGATGGAGACTAAGAGGAGAAAATGTAAATGCTGTTACATTATTAATAAATTGGTTTTATATATTTAATATAGAGAGTATATGTGCTTCCATGACTTACCCCTTCAAATATCCCTTTATTTGAAAATGCATTCTGCATGTTTTGTGAATTTCTCATGTTAACACTATGATTGAAACCCTACAGTGTTTATATTTTGCAGATTCTTAAACTTAAAAATAGGAGGTATATGAAGTTTCCATACAGATTCTGTTCTGAATTTGAAGTCAAGTAGCTGAAAACCCAGCCCTTGTTCTTCTGCAGATTGGCTTTTTAGAGGTCTTTTGAGTTAAATACTTGGGGAATCTGCATCCAACAGTTCCTTATTGAAGATCTGTTGTTTTCAGTCAGTAAACTGAAAATTACACTGAAAAGTTACTGCATAAATGTAATTGTTTTATTATTTGTGTTTATATGACGCCCGTGATTTTTAGGTGCACTGTATAACACACATCCAGATAACACAACCAGATGAGTTTTCCTTGATTTTCCTGTATTTTAGGATTGAAGTATTTAACTCATCAAAAGATTTTAGGTCTGATAGTCAATTTCATTTAGTAGCTCCTAATTGCTTTGCATACTTAAATTATTTTTTGTTAGAAGTTGTATTTCCATTTCTTCCTTTTTGCTCGTGTGTCGCTTTTGATGGTTCTTCACTCTTTATTGGTTTAAGTTATATGCAGGTTTGTTGTCTGCCAGTGGAGCCCATATTGGAATGCAGCTAAGGTCAAGCACTTGAAGTCTTAATTTACTAATCTCTGAAAAAATCCAAACTCTGTATTTATTTTTAAGCTCCCTACTGCTAAGATAAAAAACATGTGGGCATGAACAGAGAAGACAGAATATTAAGCACACTGTGGTGTTAAATATTAACAAATTTATTTAGTTGTCCCTTTATCTTTTATTTCCTTTCTCTCTTCACATTAATTTTGATAGGATTTAGAGGAAGTAATGTATATTGGCAAGTATTCATTAATTTTGAAAGCAATATTGCACTGAAGTTTGCTGAAACCCCAGTATTGGACTAATCAGGAAACTAGAAGTGGAATTTTTTCTGTACTGCTTTGAAACCAGTTGATGTTTGTTTTCCTTAGTGTCTTATGTTTCCATTAGTGTTGGCTGCACTGTCAGGAAATGTTGAGGCAACAGCCTTAGTGATAATGGAGTTCTTTCATGACATGTAATCCTGCAGCCCCTGTCTACAATTAGTCTTTTGGTAGCTGGATTGATTTGGAAGCAACAGTTACCATCATCTTGACAAAAGGGACATGGTTAAAATTTTTCGAAAATCTCAGAGCTGTCTTTTTTTAACATGAAGTGATCATAAGAGCTGACAACTCTTAATGAAATCTATATACTCAGGTATATGCTCATGTTTTCATTTATGGAGTTTTAAATCACTCCTCTGAAGTCAAAGATGACAAACTAAAACCTATATAATTACATTGTGCTGGTGGTAAATCCAGTAATACCTGGGCTTCTATGATATTTTTTACCCTGACTGAAATGGGTCACTTTATGAAATGGAAGTTGCAATGATAATTAGTTGGCAGTCTCTTTTGGATGAATCATAGAATAGTTTGGGTTGGAATGGACCATAAAGATCCTCTAGTTCCAACCCCCCTGCACTGGGCAGGGACACCTCCCACTACACCAGGTTGCTCAGTGCCTCATCCAGCCTGGCCTTAAACACCTCCAGGAAGAGGGCATCCACAACCTCTCTGGGCAACCTGTTTCATTGTCTCATCACCCTCACCATGAAGAATCTTTCTTATATAGATCAAGTAAATCCATTATCTCTCTTTGGCACTATTCACCATAAACTTTTACTGGTACACCAGTGGGCCTTACAAGAGATATGGTAGTAAGGGGAAAATACCCATTTATTCTTTAGATATGCATTTTCTTATTTAAATACAGCGATTAATTTTGAAGTCAACAATTGAAAATTTAAAAAAAAAAAGCAACATTAAATGGTCAATGTGTATGTCCAGCTGTGGATGCCTCTTATCTGATCAGAAAATCATCTCCTTCGCAGTTTCGGTGCCAGAACTGCTCATCTTCGCAAGCCTGCTCACAGGATGGCACTTTTTATCAGGTAAGAGGCAGTCACGACTGTACATACAGTCATCAAGGTCCTGTCAGAATTTCAATTGTAATCCAAGTTGTGGATTTTCTATAATTCCTCACTACAAAGTCCTAAAACTATGAGTAAGGCCTGAGCATTTTTTTTCATTCCTTCAGAGTAATATTTATTGAATTAATAAAAATAAACCATTCACAAGGTTTAGGGTTTTGGGTTTTTTACTTTCCATTAGGCCATTTATCTTTTCCTTAAAGAGAGATCTATTCTGTTGGCTGATGTCCACATCAGTCAGCATGGGTTATTTATCTCATCCTTCTAACTAGTAGCATCAGGCAGTCACTACTGTCAGGTCTCAAAACTGAAGAGTGTGAGTCAAAAAAGACTTCAGTGGTTTCACTTCTTTATAGAATCATAGGATAGTTTGGGTTGGAAGGGACCTTAAAGATCATCTAGTTCCAAGCCCCCTGCCATAGGTTGCTCAGTGCCTTGTCAGTTATGTTATCTTTAATGGAGTGCTGTGTTCCTTTCACATTCTTTAAAACTAGAATATCTCTAGAATATAAAAAAACAAAACCTTCAGAACCTGCAGAATAAATCTAATACCTGAATTTCATTAATCAAACTGGTTCATACATGTATGAAACAATATTTCAGTTTCTTCATTGAGATTTTTTGATTAATTTCTAAAGGTTAAAATTTTTTACTTTTTTGGCTGAAACAAAAAAATAGTAAGTCACTCCCTACTATGGATGTGTGTGACCTACTGCAATCAAGCCTGCTTCAATAATTAGAATTGTAACAGCATAATGCATTTTATTTATACTGTTCACTTATAATTTTGTTTGCTGCAACACTGAGCCTCGCTGGTTTATCCAGCTATTTTCATAAAGTGACTGTTCCATCTGCCTTTGTGCACTTCCCATTGGAGCTGAGTACTTCTAGAGACAATTTATGTAATCAAACTGAAAAACATGTGGTATAATATTTAACTAATGGTAGCCATCTCTTGCAACAAAAATCGGAGGCCAAGTAATTTATGACAGTACAAATATTTTACATGCACACTAAGCATGATGCTCCCTGCCTTCCATTCTGAATGCTTTTGCTACTGTTATATACTGTTATATATGTTCTTTTTATTTCTCTGCATTTCAGTTTGTAAATGCTCAGAAAGCCATATCACTTTTAGTCCTGGTGATCATTTCACTGTCCTGATGTGGAAAGTTTATCAACCAGTGTAGATCTCTGCAGTCGTATCTTCTCAGCAGTTCAGCAGTAAAAAATTTCTGCCCTGTGGCACAGAGGTAGTTAGCCTGTGAGCTAAGACAGTAATAAAGACAATAAGATTTTTTTATTCCTACGTCAAGTAGCCTAGTGAAGTTAAGAGGAAAACATTAAATTTAAATGCTAACAAACTGAAAAAATAAATGAGACATCTATTAAAACACTGTTTCAAGCAACAAGTGCACTGGATCTCCACGCCTCCCTTTCCCCAACCATTTTGTTCAGTTCAGTGATCCAAGCTGTTAAGCCTGTCCCCCACCTCCAGTAAGAACAGTAAGAACTAGTAAAAAATGTTTCACTGGATCTCCAGTTGAAGAGTTTGGACTTAGGGGAAATGTTAGCCCTTACCTCTCAGAAAGTCATCTGACAGCAATTTGACCTAATCTTTTTTTTCTTTTTAATTAGGGAGTAGCCTGACTTCCATTATCACTGACTACTAGTATAACTGTGGAAGCTCTGTATACATAAAAATTGAATTTTTATAATCTAAAAATGGACATTCTTTTAGAAATTGTACCATTTCTCTATTGCTATTCCTTGAACACAGCAGCACCCTAATAAGTGGAGTTGTTTGAGCACACCAAGTAGATGGATTGGAAAGTCTATAAATAATGAAATATATAAAAGCAGATACAGGAATTCTATATTAGTGAAAAATTGCTACAACTAACTGGTGATGAGATTAAATATAGTTTTGGAGTGCAAGTATGCATCTTGCTGATTGCTTTATTTGTGAGTCTTAAGAATAAGCTCCCTCTAATCTTAAAACAATCTTCAACTGCATTTTCTTTGCATTGTTTTAATGAATTATGTCTTCATGTTTATTGTCTGGTGTTGTTGCTGTTTTTCTCTTGTTTTTATTTATAGTCTTACCCTATGGTACTTCAGTATCGACCTAGAATTGACTTCGGTTAGACCAAAGGGCCAGATCCCACTGAGAAGAGTCCTGCACTATTTGTTTACCCATCGACAGATTGCACAATGAATGGATGTGCCTGGATTAGGGGGGGACACAACCAGATTTTCAGCATGCAAATAAGGACATTGTCTTTCTTAACTGTCAGTTGCATCCCTGTTTTTTCTATTAGAGCAAGCCAAGTGCCATTCTGCTACTGAAATGTGCATAAGATATTTGTGTATCTTACCATTGTGCTGCAAATCATAGCCAAAATCATTAAGTGTGCAGTCCAGATTCAAAAAACGATGGAATATTTTTTCTTGGGTGTTGAAAAATTTTTCCAGTCCTAGTATAGACTATTACACTAGCAAAATGGCAGAGTGCTCATTCCATGAGGTATTGCAGTTTCATACACTTACCGTTTTACTGAATATTGTTGTTTAAAACATAGAGTACTGTAAAAATAACTAAGGATTATACCTTGAAAATATTTTGTATATAAAATGTATTTAGAATAGTGGTGATTGGGCCACTAGGTTTTTTTCTTTATAAGCTTCTCATGGGTCCAGGTATAGCTCATTCATGAGTGTGCAACAGTCCTTTTGCAGTGGGTGAAGATTAATTACTGTTAGCAAAGAAGTAGAACCTGGTAATTCAAAACCGTAATTTCAAATCTAAATAGATTCTGCTATTATTGCTTAAAACATTAAAGCCTTTGTGATTGCACTTGTCTATAGTTGCCCCAAAGATTGTAATATGGGATACTAGCTATTTTTGCAAAACAGCTCCTGGTCAGATTAAATTTCTTCTAATAAAGTGTCCCTAAAAAGTTTAATGTGTCTATGGAACAAAATTTCACTGCAAGAGTCCAAGTAGGGCAAAATTTTACCTAATTATTGCCTTTCATAGTAAACATTTTGTTTTAAGATTGGTTGGAGGTATATAATATGCTGAAACAAAAGTAATATATAGCTTTAACTACATTATATATCTCTTGTGACTATCTGGAGTTTAGCATTTTTCATAGAAATCCATATTTTCATAAAATCCAAGGAAGTGCAATACTGAAGATAAACAGTCTGACCAAAATTATTGTTTGGGTTTTGTTTTTCCTAAGACCTGGTTGTGCTGGATAAAAAAGTAGTTGTTGCCTTAGGTATTGCAAGTGTAATGGCTCTAGTATATGATGGTCATTGAGGTTTCTGGTAATGTTGCAGGGAGCACATTAATGCATATGTTTTCTGTAGTCTTCCATTGTCCTTGCTCTGCTTAAGTCAATTGAGATTTTCACTTCAAATTCTGTGGAGAAAATATCAGTTCAGTACTTTATGTAATTTCTACTTAATACACACCAGCTAGTATTGTAGATAACTGTGCTTTCTTACACCTTTTTCATACAGCAAAAAGGAACCAAACCAACTTTCCAGAAACTACTCTAGAGTGATCTAATCATACTCAGAGAGACATAGTGTAAATTCTGTCTTGGGATCAATATAAAAGATAAATGCAGGGCTCTAATCCCTTTGAAAATTTTGATTCATGTACATTAGCACTTTTCTATAGGGGTGTGTTGTGCTTTAAATCTGGCCCTTTTAATTTAAGTAGGAGTTCTAACATTGACTTGAGGAATCCATACCTGGTCAGGTTAACTTCTACCATTGCACTCCAAAGCCCATATGATGTGCAGAAGTGCAGATGCTGTTGGCAGCAGCCTGCTTAGAAACCTGCCATTGCAGGTCAATGTTGCACATATTGTGCAGGTGCCAGTGAAGCTGAGGAAGCAAACCAGTGAGGAGGCTGCTGCTCCTTTGTGTGACCATGGTGTCCTGACTGGGACAGGCCCTGGTTTACCCACACTGCAGATGGGGAGAGATGCCCATCTGGGATACCAGAAGAGGTCATCTCTTTGTCCATAATAGTCTTGTTGGAAAGAAGGTACTCCTTGGAGGAAGGGCTCTTCTCCTCTGTGGAGTCTCTATGGAAAAATAGTGTATGTAGGAGACCTCTTCTTGGAGCAGCTTAGAAGAGCAGAGCATGCATTCTAACTGCAAATCATTTTTCTCTTTATAATATATACAGTTGTTTTGTAGAAATAGGATATATTTTGTAAATACTTACATGCACATACAAATGACACCTTACATTTTTTATATAATTCATGTGTTTTTATACCAGGATTTTCACTGTAGTTTCACTTGAGATAAAATGCCTGTTTCAGTTCATCAGAAAACTAATGGTAGTATTCTTAAGTATACCTAAAATTTCTGCTTGCTTCAGGGGAGAATTTCTTCACACAATTGTGTGTACAGTTTTGCCAAATTTCAACAAACTTACTTTAAAAAGAAAAGAACATGGTATTCTTAATCAATTTTCAATTATGTTACACAGAAATTTGAGCCCACCTGATAGGACCCCTGAAATAGGATTGCTTTGGAATTGTTTCTGAATAACAGCTAAGAAAAGATTTGGTTTCTTAATGACTTCCTTTGCTCAAAGTTCAGAGGGTGATGTGTTTCTCTTGATCAGAATTGGATGTTGATTTAATTCTTGATATCTTAGTGCAACTTAAAGCCAGATTATGGAAGGCAAAGCTTAATTTTAAGCATGGAAAATACTGAGATAATATGGAGCGTTCTCAACTGAGTATTGCTGCATTTGGCATGGTGCCTGAGTGTTGTTAGAGCTTAGGCACTGAGTGCCAGTGGAGTACATATCTTATTGGGCAGCTTATGTTGTTGTATGTGTGTGCAATGTGTCTACAGATATGCACATTGAATTCATTTGTGCCAATTAAGAATTTCTGATGAGTGCAGGAATGCGAGAATGCATGTGAAGATTTGTGTGCCAGAGATGGGACAATGTGGAATGAGTACTTAAGCATTCCAATTAAACTGCACCATGTGCCATCCTAGAGCCCATCCCTGTACACAGTCACACTTCTGAGCGTATACATGACAAAGAGTCAGCACTATGTGTATGTAAAGATTTGTGGGCATTGAGATGAGGTTCCACAGAAATATAAGAAAACTTTTGCAGTGAGGGTGACAGAACAGTGGCACAGGCCAGCCAGAGAGGGTTTGGGGTCTTCTTCTCTGAGTCGTTCAAAACCCATCTGGATGCCTTCCTGTGTGACCTGATCTGGGTGTTCCTGCTCTGTCAGGGAGATTTGGACTAGATGATCCCTTGAGGTTCCTTTCCAATCCCTGATGTTCTGTGTGTGCTTCAGCTACTGTGTTAAAAATGTGTCCATAGTGTCCATACACAGAAATGAGACCTAAAAAATTCCACACTACCTAACCTTCTTTTTTCCATAAAACTGAAAAACTTGCATATGCTTTTGTCTCTGGGCTAAGTCAATAATTAAAGTCATAAGCAACTTTTTGGTGAGAATAGCTGCGTGTGCTGCATTTGTCTAGTAACAAGCTGTAAGCTAGATTTTATGAATGAGATCTTATATAGAATCATAGAATGGTTTAGGTTGGAAGAGACCTTAAAGATATCTAGTTCCAGCCCCTCTGCTATGGGCAGGGACACCTCCCACTCGACCAGGCTGCTCAGTGCCTCATCAAGCGTGGCCTTAAATACCTCCAGAGAGGGGACACCCACAACCTCTCTGGGCAACCTGTGCCAGTGACTCGCCACCCTCACAGCAAAGAATTTCTTTCTTATATCCAGGTGAATCTCCCCTCTTCCGATTTACATCCATTATTCCTAGTCCTGCTGTCATATATCCTACTAAAATGTCCTACCCCAGCCTTTCTTCAGCACCCTTAAGGTATTGAGAAGCTACTATGAGGTCTCTGCTGAGCCTTCTCTTCTCTAGGCTGAACAACCCCAACTCCTTCATCCTGTCCTCAGAAGGGACATGCTCTAGCCCTTTGATCTTCTTTGCTCTTCTCTGGACCCACTCCAACAGATCTATGTCCTTATGTTGAGGGCTCCAGAGCTGGGCACATTATCTCAAGCAGTATGGACTTAGAAGATAATGCATGATGAAAGCTGCATTTATGGATTATACCCTGCTCATAGCTAACAGCCTGGTCCTAGAAACATGGTTTTATTTGGATGAAATGCTAAATAAAATTACTACAATAATCGAAGTGGCCAATCACTATAGTAGGTAGTGTTCCTACAAAAGCCTCTATGATTGGGGTCCTAGGATTATCAGCATATTGTGCAGACTCAACTCAATTTCAGTTATTATGTAAAAAAACTTTCTAGAAAGTATTATTTTTTATTTCAGTGAAAACTATGTGAAGCAAAGTGCCTAATAATTAACACAGAATAGCTTTTAAGTCCATTTGCATTTGGCTGGGTAATATTTGCATCTGCGTTTTATCTGTGGTCTTAATATTTTCAGAATAAACATACTATATTAAGAAGCTTCCTTTCACTAGAAGTGTGGAGAAAAATAAACTTTCTCTCTAGAAACTTCACGAAAGAATTGCATTGAAATTATGTCATTCTCTGCATAAGAATTCCTTGAATTCTGGATCTTGGCGGGTTTTTCTCCTTCAGCCGCAACACTTTCACGTTACTTTTTCTCTTCTCCAGTTCTCAGAAACAGTTCCAGTGTACCTGTAGCAGAAAAAAGATTGATCACATTCCCTTTAGTTATAATCTAGGCTCTTGTTTCTCCTCTTTATGCAAAGTGATGGTCTAGAGTTCTGTCTCATCTCTCCCACATGTAATTGTTAGACATGTTTTTGAGAGAAGTAAACAAATTTTCTGTTTCTAAAATAACAGAATAGGCTAGGTTGTAGTCCTTTAATTGAACAAATCATTAGTTCTATTTTTCTATTTGCTCTTGTTTTGCATTTTCACATCACTAGGACACCAAGGGACATTCACTTGCCAGAAAAATGTTCTTGGGGTGACCTGCAACAAAAGGAGTCGCTTCAAGCTCAGCCAGGTACTACATCTGGTAGGAATACTAGAGTGCAAAGGTTTTTCCAAAACCACTTTTAAATCTCCAAATAGACTGTGTCCTGTTTATGGAGGAGCTGCATAAAATACTGGTAAACTATGCAATGATCAAACTAATATTTGTCCTGTAGAAGCCCAAAAGTAATTCGGACTTTTATGCCTATTCATGGCAAATGTATAAACATAGTGATGCTTAAATCAAGAGCTAAGTCAAATTTCTTCACCTAACCTAGACAAGGTGAAGGTGTCTGTTTGATTCCTTCAAAAATTTGACTTTGCATGGTTATCTCAACCTTAGTTTACTTCAGTGTCTTTTTAGTAAATGCTTCCAATGAGGTTAACATGACAGTTGACAGAAGTAGTTCCTGATTCCTCGTGAAAATGAGTGGAAGCCAAGTCAGAGTTGAGAGTATATTACTAATACAGAATTTTTGCAGCAGTAAAACATTTGTGCTGCTAGTTAACACCCTGAGGTTTGTATTATAAATGAAGTTGTAATGAAGACATTCTCAAAGTGCAAGGCATATATTTGATGATGGCATTCCACTGGTCTGGTCTGTATTTTATTGAGTACAGAGGGTATTGTTGCTGTTGTCTTAGAAATTTTGGTGTGGTAAAACGAAGCTTGTTCCAATCATAGAATGGTTTGGGTTGGAAGGGACCTACCAGATCATCTAGTTCCAACCCCCCTGCCTTGGGAAGGAACTAGAATATCACATACTAAATGGTTGAAAAATTCTCTTTGTTGTCAGACCTTTAGTTTGTTCTTTTTAAAAGTGATTTTTAGAAAAAAAAGCTAACTAGTTTTATGGATAATCAAATCACTTAATAGTTTTAAGTTGTCTGTTTAATACCAAAGGTAAAGTTACTTAGAGTCTGACTTGGAATAAGGCATTGATGCTTTTCTGGAGTGTAGTGGTAAAGAGTTACACCTGGAATATGTCCAGCAACTAACTGTGTCACCAAGCTAAAGGTTTAGGCACACTCTACCAGTTTCAAAAACAAGTAGAAAAGGAGAAATACAACAGGAGCAGCATAAAGGTTGATGTAACAGTCCAAGAGTAGCTCTTTGAGTCATAGCTCTCATTCACAAAAAAAAGCACAAGGTCTTGTATTACTGATGTGTCTGCTATACCTGGCCCATGAACTAAGAACAAACTTCAGTGTGCTGTAAATCCTCTAAACTTTCCAAAGCACAAAATATTCACCAAATGACTTTGGAGTTTTGTTGCTGTATTTCAGTGGTATTTTGGAGAGTTGAAAGGACAGACTTGGAGGATAATTAGGAAGATACTAAGTGTGTTTTACAGATTTTTATAGATATTTTTTTAGCAAATGGCATTGCTGTCCTTGATGTGAGACCGTTGATTAACAAGAATTTTATTATTTTACTTGTGGAGTATAACACAAATAAATCATAATATTTTCATCTCCTTCTCCAGGATAGTGATTATCTAGACTGGAAAGTAATACAACAATTTCATTGCTTAGGTGACTGAAAGTCTTACTTCTAAAAAGTTATTGATTTTTTTTTCTCAAGTACAAACTCCCTGGAATAAGCATGAAGCATTCAATCAGTTTTTCCCTTACTGCAGACTTAACTATTGAAAAGAAAAAAGTTTGCATTTTTTGAAATTAGTGCAAATCCTTAATTTTCAGTTGCTGAAAATTTCAGGATGCTGACTAGATGGTATAGAGTTGCTCTCAATGGATTTTTTTTTGGGATGGGGGGCCTAAGTGTCCTTACATAAGCTGTGATACAAGTTAAGAAAGGAGCCTGTGGTGAGCAGTAATAATGTTCTAATGCTCCCTTGCATTTGATCAGTAGTTACCAGTTTTTAATATAATAGCCCTCACAGTACTTAAGAACTCGTAGAACATAATTGTGTTGTTATGTTGCTAATCTGTATTAAAACATAAAATGTTTTAAGCTTTTTGTCAAAAGTGGTAACATCATATTACAAATAAACCTTTTTGTGGTTGTAAAATTTAGCTTATAAATCATTCAAATTGAAGTGAAAAAAAAACACAGGTCATTGTTAATGACGGTCTATCCTACTATTAAGAATATATGTATTTTTGTAAAGGAAAAGCACTTGTAGATATTTAATCACTCCAATATCTATCTATGTTAATGTTTCGGAGAAGAAGAAAACAAAATGCTGCTTAGAGAATCACATACTTTTTATTTTTTTGTGCTCAAAAGCATTTTCTCTTGATTTCTGTAATGTTTATTCTGTGTGAAGCTGTAGAGTTGTTGCAGCTGGGCTAAATGCATTTCTTACCTTAATTGTATTTCACTATGATAATACATTTGCTGCCTGATGAGAAAGTTGATTGCAAGATGTAGACTGCTGGTGCTGTTCATCTTTGATATTAGCGTCATCCTGCCTTATAACACATCCACTTCATAATAAATATAAAATGTATGGTATTTTTTGTGGTATTTGGGTTTTAACAGATGGTTTTGAATATATTTGGTTATCCAGTTGCATCTTACTATGCATCTTTACAAAATGTTGAGAAATTTTTTTATGCACTGTGTTTAAAAACACAGCTTCCCAGATGAAAAAATATGCCAGTTTACTCAAGTTGAAAACTTATTTTCCTACAGAAGACACTACTGCTGGGACTAAATGTTCTGAGAATTTGTAGATAAAATATTTTTTAAATTCAGAATAGCTCATTTCTTGCGGTATTCTGCGACTATTTGAAATCCCACTCTTAACTGTATTTTGATTCAACAGTGAATTAACAGTTTCAGGGACAAAGAAAGCAACAGTGAAGGAGTAAAGTACAGTAAAGAATAACAGCCACATACATTTGTGGTTATGAGTGTACACCCCAAAATCATCCTTGTTTCAATGGGCTTCTACAGTGGTCCACTATCAGCCTGATGCTGGGTGAAGCTCTTCAGCTTGACCTCAGAAGTGCTACTTTCTTTAATTATTCTTGTAGCTACAAATAGGGGTGACCCAGAGTTCCCACATCCTCACTGAGTTTCTTTTCATGGATGGATGGCTAATATTTTTTTAATGTAATCTTATTATATTAAACTTTGAGTTTTGCAACACTGAATGTGTACACCTGAGTGGAATTCAGTTATCAACTCAGCTGAGTAAATAGTTGCATAATTGTCAAATTGTAGAAGAATTTTGCTCAGACTCTGAGCATTCGTAACGGCACAATCTCATCCACATGCACACTTCACAAAGCTCTGCAAGTGATCAGGGGTTTATGTGTTTTGTTATTTGAATACTGTCCAATTTTGTAAATTTTTTTGAGCTAATTTCCATAGGAATTCATCTCAGGGTCCAGGTAGTGGCATTTTAAAAACTTCAATCCATTAGAGCTGAGTGAGTGTGGGTTTTGCAGTCTCGCATCTTTCAAAGAACCAAATACTATGTGTTTTGAAGTATTTTCCAAAAAGCACTGTAAATTTTACCCAGTTCTACCAAAGGAATGCATTTGTTTTTTAATCTCTGCTACAATCCTTAGAAGCCAAGGGTGGCCCTGGAAGAAGAAATGAGACACGTGGAACCAAATGAACACTTAGTGAGCAGTTTTTCAGTTAGGTGAGGGACTTTTTGGTACCAGGGGGCATTTTGGCAAAACCCCACTGTCCTGCCTCTTATAGTGCTAAGTGTGCCTGTTCAATTTGAATTAAAAGCCTATTCAGAGCTGCTTCTGCATTTGTAAGCAAGATTTATTTTAGAAGAACTGTTCATATGAATCCTATAAATACCATTTAAAACCTTGGTGTGTGAATATCTCTGATACATAATGATTTGTCTGATGATGTGACTACCTGTATGGCTCAGCACTGCTGATGTTATTATAGAGTGATTCATGCTAATGTCAAGAATGTTCACAGCACCTGATAGGAAATGGTGGTTTGGTCTGTATGCTGCAAGATGCCTCTAGCCCAGTTGGATTAATTTCATGAAGAATCTAGATGAGCAAGAAGTATAACTAATCTGCTTACTAGCACTGAATTGCTCCTTTCTCAAAGCAATAAATATATCCATGTTGTGACATCTGTTGTGCAGCCTCTGATATGAGTAGTTTTGTTGCATTGTTTCTATATAATTTATTTTGTGCAATAAAAATATATTGGGTTTTATCTGACTTCTCTCTAGTTTTTAATAATATTTGAATTAAAAGCCTTATACCTCAATCATGCAAGGATCCTGTCGGCTCACAGAAATGCAGTGCAGAGAATGGAATTTTGCTGTATAGAAAAGTCAGAAGGTTCTTGTATGGACTAAGTTTGTTCTCATTAATGTCATAGAGAGTGTGGTACCATTCATTTTCTTGGGTGTATTGCCTGCCTAACATTGAAGTTGACTGGATTTTTCAGTCTGTTTCTGAAACATAACCAGGTTGGTTACACAGTGTGTTTGAGGGTTTTTTAAAGCAAGTGTATTTCATAGAATCATAGAATAGTTTGGACTGGAAGGGACTTAAAGATCATCTAGTTCCAATCCCCCTGCCATGGGCAGCGACNAGTGTGGTACCATTCATTTTCTTGGGTGCCTAACATTGAAGTTGACTGGATTTTTCAGTCTGTTTCTGAAACATAACCAGGTTGGTTACACAGTGTGTTTGAGGGTTTTTTAAAGCAAGTGTATTTCATAGAATCATAGAATAGTTTGGACTGGAAGGGACTTAAAGATCATCTAGTTCCAATCCCCCTGCCATGGGCAGCGACACCTCCCACTAGAATAGGTTCCANAACAATATCATAGAGCAGATTCCACTGTTTGTTTTTTTAAAAAAACTAATTTCTCTGCTTGTTACCCTTGTCAGCCTTTTTTTTTTCGTTTTTGTTCTCTCCCTTTTTAATGTTTTTTTTATTTAATATAGTTCAGTAGTATTTCTTCTTCTGTTCATTCACCTTCTGATTACCTTTTCATTATGTAATTGGGGTTTTTTAACTCCTAAGGTAACTCAAAATGAACATGCATGCAAATGGGATGCTAGAGGATATCCTTAGAAATGAACCCTTGATGAGAACTAAGCATAATACATATTGAGCTATTGCAAAGGAAAACAGTGGAGGGACAGCTGTTGGTCAGAAAAACTCACCTTTTATCTCAGATGCTACTGTGGAACCTGCTGTACCCCCAGGTGAGATCTGAGTATTGGTTGTGATCCGGAAAGAGTAGAAAGGACTGATGGTCAAACTAAAATGCCTCAAGACAAATAGCATCCTTCAGGCTGTTAGCAAAAGATAATAACTGCTTATGAACACAAAATGTGAAGGTGTGTGTAGTTCATTGCATCATGTGCCTGTGATTCAATGAAACATTTTCTGTGAAATTTCTTGGACATTTTGGGGTTTGCTGATACACCGGTAAAGAGCATTCCATTGGTTCCCATGTAACCTGGGCAGCAGAAGCAATGCAGCCTCACTGGGACATTTTCATTTTGGATATTTGACCTCTAGATTTGTCAGACTAACGATTTCCTTTCCAGAATTATTCTTGAGACTTAAGATCAATCAGTGGAAAAAAACCCTGACTTTACTATAATGCTTCCACCTTTTTTATCAATCAGAAATTGTGTTTAAGTGCAAAATTCTGATTTTAAGTAGGAAGGAATGTTTCCTCAAACAAGAGTTCAATGAAAAATGCTGGTGAATAAATAATTTTAAAGAATTATCCCAGTACAGGTTGCTAAAAAGAGAATCATTGTGGAAAAAAGCCACGCATGGGACTGGTAACATATTTTATCAGTGATAAACCTGGATTATGTTTTCTTGAATAGGAGGAAGGTGGGTGGTAGACAAACAGCTATTCACATTAGGGGCACAGCATATTTGCATTAGAACTGGGATTCAAAAACTATCATTTTTTCTCCTTTAGTGGAGAATAAGCTGTGCAGCATCATTATGGACAGGAGTGATGTTTCTCAGAAGTGATTTAGTAATCTAGTTTTCATTAAAGAAACAGGAATTTGCTGGCAGTATGTAATATGAGCACCTTGTTCCAGTGGCAGGCTTCCAACATCTTCATTTGGAAAGGAGACTGCTGCATTCATAATTCATAAAAGCATTGGCACCTATTCTATTAAATCAACACAGGAAGAGAAAACATTCTTATAGTCAGAAATGCTCTATGTGAATTATTTATAGGTGAATTTCTGTCCTTTCCTGCAGCACACAAATAAGTACAGTAAGTGCATTTATAGGTATGGAAAATAATGACAACATTCCTAAGAAAATATATAAATACTGCTTCTGAAGACACTCCAAATTCCTTGGATTTCATTTTATCCTTCAGTGATTGGAGATACACATGTATGGGTCAGTTCCTCTGCAGACTTTCACCCCTGTTCTCAGTAGCTCTACATCTGTAGAACTGGCTGAGCTTGTTACTAACCTTAAATTTTTCTCTTAATCTCTTTCTCAAAATGGTATGGCTTTTGTCTTGACTACTTTTTAAAAGTCTCTTATTGCCATGCTCCTCCCTCCAAAGTAGTAAAAGTGATGTAGATGTAAAAAGGCTGCTCTGTCTGGTCAGTGTGTCCTTACACTACACCCAGCATCAACGTTTCTGTAGATGTTACAAACCACCTTCTTACTCATTATGAACTCCGAGCAGAAAGACAGCTTTGAACAGCAGATCTAATGATCTGAGACACAGTGCAAGACTCATAGAATCATAGAATGGTTTGGGTTGGAAGGGACCTTAAAGATCATCTGGTTCCAACCCCCCTGCCATGGGCAGACACACTTCCCACTAGACCAGGCTGCTCAGTGCCTGGTCTAGCCTGGCCTTAAACGTCTCCAGGGAGAGGGGGCATCCACAGCCTCTCTGGGCAACCTGTTCCAGTATCTCACCACCCTCACAGGAAAGAATTCCTTTCTCATCTCCAGCCTGAATCTCCCCTCTTCCAATTTACATCTGTTATTCCTGCCATCATATATCCTATTAAAAAAGTCCTACCCAGCCTTTCTGTAGCCTCCTTCACATATTGCGAAGCTACTCTGAGGTCCCCC
>VZTY01019769.1:22424-54108 GCA_013400935.1 Turnix velox
CTGCTCCAGCAGGGGGATTGGACTAGATGATCTCTTGAGGTCTCTTCCAATCCCTGACATTCTGTGATTTTGGGATTCATTGTAAATTCTGGATTATATTTGAATTCATGTAAAACAGAAAGGGAAAGAGATGTACTCCCATTGGGCACTCTTTGGAAGCAAATAGCATCCACAGCAGCACCTGGGTTTTTTTTATATGTATTCTTTTTTCATCTGCATTGTTGAATACATTATAACATCAAACAGTAATTTCACAGACTTCTAGACCCTTTCTCTTTCTGCAGATGTTCAGCTCAGATTGTTGTTCTCTGGTAATGAAAATTCCTGGGAAAACAGAGAACAAGGCATGGATCTGTGCTGGTAAATAGTTTGGTATCTTGCAGCAGCCAGCCTGTCCCTCTTTTTGTCTTCTGCTGATTCCTAGAGTCTCTCTTCTTAGAGTCAAAAACTGCTCCCAGATCACCCTGTAAATTATCAGAGCAACATTACTAATTTGCTGATCCACTAATTGGGTAAGAAGTATGTAACTGTTTTCAATTTTTGAATAATTGGTATTTGAAGAGATCTTCAGCTCTTCAGATAAATGTGTGTGTTCAATGCATTATCCATCTCATGTCATGTCATTTATTCACTAGCATGTGAAGTCAAAAATGTTTGGTCATTGTGACAGGCTAGTGGAAATTTGGAGTAATGCAAGAACAAATTTTAAAAAATTATGCTATATCTTATAGAAGTTGTACTATGAAGGATATAGTCTATGTGGCTCTTTTTTTTCAACCAAAGGCTCTATACTTTTGTTTAAATATGTATTTGCTGGTATATAGGGAGAAAGAGCTTATATGTGCTATGAAAACTACAAGGAATTATGTTGCAACATGATATCAGTGTGAAAACAAAGACTTGATATGCGTGTGGGGCTGTTCAGACTGGAGAAGAGAAGGCTCAGGGAAGACCTCATAGTAGCTCTCAGTACCTGAAGGGGGCTACAGAAAGGCTGGGGTAGGACTTTTTGATAGGATATGTGATGAAAGGTCTAGGAGTAATTTATGCAAATTGAAGAGGAGAGATTGAGGCTGTAGATAAAAAAGAAATTCTTTCCTGGGAAGGTGGTGAGACACTGGAACAGGTTGCCCACAGATGTTGTGTATGCCCCTTCCTGGGAGGTGTTTAAGGCCAGGCTGGAGAAGGCACTGAGCAACCTGATCTAGAGGGAGGTGTCCCTGCCCATGGCAGGTAGGTTGGACTAGATGATCTTTAAGGTCCTTTCCAACTCAAACTGTTTTATGATTCTATGATCCAAAAAATCAGAGGTGTGCAAAGACTGCTCACATGTGTGACAGGTAACGTGTATGTAGGATTTTATTCTGGAAATACGAATTGGCCTGCTGGTAGCATGTGCTCCATTTGTTTTGCAGATTGTATCTAAACCTGGAAAATAGTTGTCTGCCCTGTCAAAGGAAACCAAAGTCCTTTGTAGGTTATGTATTTAAAACATAGGCGTGCAGGAGTGACTTTGCCATGGCAACGTGGCCATGGGTGAAAGCAGAATCGAGCAACTTAGCACAAGAAAGTAATACTATGTTCAGCTGCAACTGCAAGATAAGTTTTCAGCGTAACAGTAATGTGAAATCAGAATTCAGTGAAATCTGCTCAGGTCTGTCCCTTGGCCTTGAAGAAAAATGCCCAGGGAAATCCTCACAGTGGCAGTGCTGAGGTGACACTGCTTGCAGCTCCTTCTCACCTTTTGGCTGTAAACAAATTCCTAAAAGTATTTTTAATCAGGAAATAGAGTAATGTGCTTTATTGATGTTTTATGAGCCGTAATATAAGTTCATTTCCCAGCATGAGGAAACTGCAATAAGCACAGGCTGCATTTTTTTTCATTCCTTGTAATACCTGCTGGATTTACAGAAGGGAGCACATGTGGTAGGGGAAACTTGTCTCTCCACAGGAGAGGGCTGTGTACTAATTTTCTTTGTTCTAATGTCATCTGTTGCTGGTCAGAGAAGCAAACTGGCTAAAGTCAAACTTGAATAGCCTGTAAGAAATTCAGTCTTCAGTTCTCATGGTTCTCAGGTCTCTCAATCACAGGGCAGCAGTTGGGGCTGAGAAATTCCAAAGCTGGTAGCAGCACCCAGGGAAGTTGCTTATCCTGCCAATGGAGGGAATGCCAGGCAGCCCCCCACAGAGCAGAGATGAAGGACCAGCAGAGCACAAGTGTAGCGTACACTTCGGTGCAGCGCGGTTGGAGCTGTGAGGCTGTAAACCTTCAGCAGATAGAATCATAGAATGGTTTGGGTTGGAAGGGACCTTAAAGATCATGTAGTTCCAACCCACCTGCCAGAGGCAGGGACACCTCCCACTACACCAGGTTGCTCAATGCCTCGTCCAGCCTGGCATTAAACACCCACAAAGAGGGGGTATCCACAACCTCTATAGGCAACCTGTTCCAGTGTCTCACCACCCTCACCATAAAGAACATCTTTCTTATCTCCAGCCTGATCTCCTCTCTTCCAATTTACATTAATTATTCCTAGTCCTGCCATCACATATCCTATTAAAAAGTCCTACCCCATCCTTCCTGTAGCCCCCTTAAGGTATTTAGAAGTTACTATGAGGTCCTCCCTGAGCCTTCTCTTCTCCAGGCTGAACAACCCCAACTCCTTCAGCCTGTCCTCTCATCATCTTCATGGCTCTCCTCTGGACCCACTCCAACAGCTCAATGTCCTTCTTCTGTTGAGGGCTCCAGAACTGGACACAGTAACTCCAGGTGGGGCCTCACCAGAGTGGAGTAAAAGGACAAAATCACCTCTCTTGACCTATTGGTTACTCTTCTCTTGATGCAGCCCAGGATTTGAGTCAAGCAACCTGCTTGGGTCATTGCCAGCCAGGCAGCCTTTGCACTGTGCTTCATTGAGTAGGAAAAGTTTTATTTCACAGTATCATCAACAAATGCATTTTTAATATCGACCTTCTTCTACATGTTGTCAAACCTTGCCTCAGGCTAAACTAGGTGAGCAGCATGCTTCTTAACTGTCTTCACATTTTACTTCTGGAAAGCTTAGACTGAATTCCAGTGATAAGTAACTAAAGAATTCAACCTTAGAAAAAGTAGAAGGATTTCAAGCTGCTCTGGGATAGAAGGTGGCAGAGGGACAAGTTCCCCTGTCCCACTGGGCCAGTTTCAGAACTTGAGTAACTTGTTCACTGTAGAGGGTACACATAGTTAGGGTTAATGTCACCTTTGAATTTGTTGCGATGTGAAAACAATATTTAGAATAGAAGTGGGCTGGCTGTTAATGTAGTGAGGATGGACCAGATCATCTTATTGCTGTTTATTAATCTCTCAGTCAGCTAATTAAAGCAGCAGAATGGGATCGTGCTTTCTGTCTTGCTTCCAAGTATAGATAAAGTACTAATTTCAACTGTAGCTACAGAAGGACATTGGCAAGATACATTTGGATCTGAGCAGGCTTCCGGCTTTGTTTTAGTCTGTTTCTGAACATCTGCCAGGGTGGGTGGCTGCTTCAGGGGGGGTGTGAAAATTAACTTTATTGATTGAGTAATTTCCTTTATGAAGACTCTGAAGGGGATGGCTGCCTGCAGAAATAATATTTGTGAAATGGCCATATTTGGAAAATGAGTCAGTGAGAAAATAACATGTAAATCCCCCAGCTTATCTCCAGCAGGGAAAGAACAGAGACGTGCTAAGAAAGGGGGAGAGATGCTGACTTGGAAAAGCCAAGTTAAAATATCCCTAAGAGGAAATGTGTTTAATTTTGAACTGAAAAATAAATCTGTAAATGTTGGGACTGGTCTCTTCAAATGCTAAAACTTCTTCCCAATTAAAAGATTCGCACCAAAGTAGCTGTCCACCTGCAAAATGTTTTTAAGTTCACAAGTTTCCACTTACATTATGTAAGATTTTGCAGCTCTATCCCTTATCTACTTTCATCTCTTTTTTTTTTCTAGAAAAAACTTCTAATGGAGAATATAAGGATGCATTTTAGATATGAATACGAACAAAAAAGGGAAAGATACATCTTTGTGTTGTAGGAACTACATAGACATAATAGAAAAGCCTGGCAAGCCCCAGGAAATTAAAACAGACAAAACAGACAAATCTGTGGGTTTCAGGCAGCTCTTTAGCCACAATTACTGTCTCTTTAGCAGCTTTGCCACCCTTGACCTTTCTCTTCTACTATGAATCTTTGAAGTGAACATTTTCCATAGCCTTTTGTCCTGGTAGCTGGCTTTTTAAACTCAGGAGCAGACTGAAATCATAGAATGGTTTGGGTTGGAAGGGACAGTAAAGATCATCTAGTTCCAAACCCCCTGCCATGGGCAGGGACACCTCCCACTAGACCAGGTTGCTCAGTACCTCATCCAGCCTGGCCTTAAACACCACCAGGGAGGGGGCATCCACAACCTCTCTGGAGGACCTGTCGCAGTGTCTTACCACCCTCACAGTCAAGAAATTCTCATATCAAGGCCGAATCTCCTCTCTTCCAATTTAAATCCATTATTCCTAGTCCTTCCATCACGTATCCTATTAAACAGTCTTGCCAGCTCATGTCTGCCTTGGGTCTTGTTTTCTCTTGTTGTCCTGAAGAGACACTAGCTCCTTACAAATGCTGTGAGAGGTGGAAGGGGAGAGAAGAGCTGCAGCAGAAGGTCAGAAGTGCAGTTACATTATTGTTTTGTCCACATACCCAGGGCTTTGCAAAGCAAATGCATAGCACTAAGAGGGACTGGGTGAGCTGGAGTGTCCCCTCCTCTTCTCTTTTGACCAGCTCTGCCTCTTAACCATGCCCACCTCTGTGAAGCTGTTGTGTGCTGGGGAGACAGTGGAACTCAGTCTTTTAAACATGCTTTCATTTATCATCATCAGAAACTAACATTCTTGTCTTACTCAGCTGATGCCAGGACAAAAAATATAATATATGAAAGCAAATGAAAATGAGCCTCATCTGTGACAAGGAGTGCTTCCCAGTCCACCTGAAAACTCTGATTTCTGGAGTGGTTTTGCTGCTTAATTCTTCAAAGATGTAAGTTACAGTTTTATTACATTGAACGGTTTGATAAAAGCTGGATTGAAATACAATGCTGCAAATTCAGGCAGCACAGGGAAGATGGCAGGTTGTGACACATGCACAAAGCAAGGTGCAACAGAGTGTAGGTGGGACAGTCATTATTAGGAGATGGGGTCATCACTTGACATCACCTTTTAAAAACAGAATCATAGAATGGTTTGGGTTGGAAGGAACCTTTAAGATCATGGCTCCCTACATGTCAGAAGGCATCAGCTTTAGCCATTGAGGGTTTATTATCCTTTCTAAGAATACTATTTAAACTATTTACACTAAGGCTTGTGTTTTGGCCCTGGGCTACAAAGCATTGTTGCCCTTGTTATGTTTGCTGTAATAAGGATGGATGCATCACCCTCATGTCCTAGTGAAATATGAATTAGCTCATTTCCATCTAGCTGAAGCTTCTCGTGTGTCTTAATTAGCTGTACTCTAATTTGCCTTGTGCGGCTATGCAGAAAAACCTGCCCAGTCCTGGTCTAACAGGAGGCCTAATGAGCAGGCTGACAAGGTTCATCCATCACTTCCCTTGATCTGATCTGGAGCCCCCACTTCAGTGTCCATCAGCTTGCAGAAGAGAAAATTATGAAGTACTCCATAAAAAGTTTGCACAGTACTCACAGATGGATGAAGATCTACACTGCTGTATGTAATCTAAGACAATTATTTAAATAGCCAGCATGTTTAGAAATTCCTAAAATTTTCATATGAGTTTTTAACCCAGGCAGCATTTTTATAATTTGAAGAATTTTAAGTTTCTAGTGGCTTTTTTATTCTAGCCCCATTATCTTGAGCTGCAACTTTTCTGATAGAAGCCATATTTATATTAGCCAGCTCCTTCACTGGGGTGTCTCAGTGAAGTGGAGCAGGGATCAGTTCTGGTCTCTGTTCCTTGGATTTGGTGTAGAGGATAGAGTCAGTCAAATTGTGTGTAGAAGTACAGCAGATGCCTCAGCATTCCCTGTAGTAGATTCACTCCAGCTTTGAATGGATTTCAAAAGGGAGACAAATAACTCCTGTTCAGTTGACAACAGCTGGCTCCAAAGACAAGAAGCAAAAGCCCATCTTTAAAGAAAAAAAAAACCACTTTAATATCTTTCATGCTGTCTGCTGGTGTATCTGGAGTGAGAAGATCAGCCATATGTTCTTTTTTAAACAAGTGCAATTATTGACACACAAAATAATTCAGTAATAAGCTATTAAATGGGAGGATGAGGAGGAGGATGAGCATGTGACAGAGTGCTTAGGGTGTAGATTTGTTCATCTTGGAGCAGGAAAGGGCAAGCAGGATCTAACAGCATTCTTCTACTAGAAACAGGTGTTAGAGGATTGAAAGAGGTAATTTCAGTAAACATGAAGTTCATTAAATATCAAATACCAAAATTCTTTGCAGGCAGAAGAACATGGACAGTCACAGTGTTTAGAGAATGCTGAGAATTAGCTCTGTTCTACTCGTAATCCATACCCCCCTACCATAGGCAGGGACCCCTCCCACTACACCAGGTTGCTCAGTGCCTCATCCAGCCTGGTCTTAAACACTTCCAGGGCTGGGGCATCCACAGCCTCTCTAGGCAACCTGAGTCTCACCACCCTCACAGTCAAGAATCTCAGCCTGAATCTCCCCTCTTTCAATTTACTTCATTATTCCTAGTCCTTCCATCACATATCCTATTAAAAAGTCCTACCCTACATGCTCACTGCTAGAAGAAAGCCAGCCCGTGCAATGATCACCATATATCATCTGAAAATATCTGGCTTTTCTGCATTCTTGCAGTTTCTGAACATGTATCGTGTTCGGATTCTCTGTCCCAGGAGTCAGTTGGAAAAAATAAAAACTTCAAGTTTGGAGACTCATTTTCATGAGAACTGTAAATGTCTCAACAATTTCAGGGGATCTTTAAGCCAGTAAAATGAGAGACTGCTCCAATGCCTCTGTGTAATCGGTTTCAATGTTTATGACTGAGACGATGAAACATGAATTATTCATTCTGGGCCAAGAAGAAAAGTAAGGCAGCATATCTTAACATGCTGTGAATTATTATTACAGGACAGCAGTGGTACATTGAACTTCTAAAAACCCTATCAGTTAAAATTAACTGAAAAACAGCAAAATGAAACAGGCTTGGCTTTTGAACACAGAAAATTTAATGTCATAGTTTTTTATTTTTATTATTACACTTTTTTCAAAGCACTGGAAAAGCTCAAGACACAACATGTGTATTTGGGTATTGAATCAACATAATGTAAAGTAACTGTAACTTTGGTTGCCTTTGATCTTTTGGATTAAGAATATTAGGACTTAAAGGACTAGCAGCCTCTCTAGCCTCTAGGTCTTTGCTGTGGATGCTTGGAATGGTCATCATTTGACACCTTCACACTAGTCTACAAAACTCAGACTATGAGCTCAATGCTTCTGCTTCATCTGAGCAGAGACAGTTCTGGATGTATAAAGTTAAGGAGCTCACAGTATTTTGAAGTAGAAAAAGCAGGAATTTGTCAGTTTGGATTTTCTACATTGTTAGGAGGCAGCCAAGCAGAGAGAATCTAGGATCAGGTACTTGAGTACTGTTGTGTCTGATAGAGCAGATCCAGAAGAGGGCCACAAAGATAATCAAAATCATGAGGACAGGCTGAAGGAGTTGAGGTTGTTCAGCCTGGAGAAGAGAAGACTAGGGGGGACTTCATAGTAGCTACAGAAAGGCAGGGGTAGGACTTTGTAATAGGGTATGTGATGGAAGGACTAGGAATAGTAGATGTAAATTGGAAGAGGGAATATTGAGGCTGGAGATAAGAAAGAAGTTCTTTTCTTTGAGAGTGGTTAGACAATGGAACAGGTTACCCAGAGAGGTTGTGGATGACCCCTCTCTGTAAGTGTTTAAGGCCAGGCTGGATGAGGCACTGGGCAACCTGGTGTAGTGGGAGGTGTCCCTGCCCATGGCAGGTGGGTTGGAAGTAGATGATCCAACCCAAATAATTCTATGATACTACTACACAAGTACTTTTTGATGTCGCCACGTATCCTTTTTCATCTCTTTTTTTTTCAGCTTAGTCTGAATTTCCCCATAGTAAGGATCTTGTGTAGGATGAGCATTTTGAGGAATTAGGTATTATTAAGGCATAAGAGATATCCTCCAGCATAAGGAAAAGCCACTTTTTGACTTTCCCGTTTCTCTGTTAATCTAGAGGTCATCTGTTCAAAAAACCTCTGATGTCAGTGCTGTTTGTTTTAGCACTTAATGATACTGGCTGCTTTTGAGGCTGTGTAACTTTGGCTGTAATGACTCTTTAGCCTGAACATGCTCAGCCAGGACATTTTACTGTAAGAGGGATGAGCACTGGCTCACTCTTGCTGTGGCAGGCATTCCCTATCACTGATGTCTGTTTACTTTGCCACTGGAGCCAGAGAGATGAGGCTGAAATGAAAGTTAGATTGGCCAGGAAAGAGTGAGGTATAAAAACGTGAATCTTGGCATTCTAATCACAAGTGGGGTTATAATTAGAAATAGGACAAAGATAAAATATGCAGCATGCCTGAGGGACCTGTGTATGCAACTGCTCGTGGATTGCTATCTGACAGATTCATTAACCACAACAATGTTGAAATACACACTCAGAATGGACTCAGCTTTCTCTCATCACAGTGACATGGATAGAGCAGATGAAAACTTAGAGGAGTGAAGAAAGCAGTGCAATGAGAGAACTGTTTCTCAGTCAGGATGAGACTGTTTGGTCAAGCGAACCCAGCTTTACAACTCCAAACCACAGTCTGGTCTTAGAGAAGGCCTAGATTAGTCAAGAATATGAAGGAAGAGGGAAGTTTTTCCTCTATGGCCGGGCCACATCAAAACAAAATTTTTAAAAGTCTGGCTTTGAAGGTTTTCTTTTATTGCTGTTTTCTAGTGATTTCCATTTTCTCTTGTCCAAGAGAGGTTTTCTCTATGACGATGGAGCATTTCTTCAGGGTGAGCAAATTGAGGCTCCACCTTTACCACGGTAAATGAATAGCTTTCTCAGCTGTAAGTCTTTGGTTACGGAGTGCTGGGTACTTACATGAAGACATGTCACTGTTGTTTGAGGTGTTCTGACCAGTTCTTGCGCAGAGAAATTAAATACTTTATCCAAAGGAGAAAAATACACAGTTGGCTATAAATGATCATTTATATCTTCTGTGAAATGCTGATGTATCAACATTTGTACCTGTCTTGTCTGCTGGGGACGAAGAGGTGAAATAACAGACCCTTCTTCTCTCCTGTAGTAGTAGATGTCAGTTGTGTGGACACTGTTTCCAGTAAAATTTCGTATAGATTTCTATACTGTCAACACTAACAAGGACTTTTCAGGGCACCTTGACAACAGTTCATTGTTGACTCTGCCAGGCCAGAGGCCTGTGCTTGCTCACCTTTCAGTGTTTGCTAAGCTCTCTTCAGCCTCTCTCTGTGTTGTTTCTATGGAGAAGCACTCTTCCCACATCTTCAAGTTCAAATAATTATGTTTGCCCATCTTCTCAAATGCAGATGTTTGAAGCAGAAACCATAATTTATGCAGCAAATTTGTCTCCACTTGAGACCATATGACCAACAACTGGGAACTGAAAGAATTGCAGATTAAATACCCACAACATAAGAAGGACATTGAGCTGTTGGAGCGGGTCCAGAGGAGGGCCATGAAGATGATCAGAGGGCTGGAACAACTCCCTTATGAACATGGAGTTGGGGTTGTTCAGCCTGGAGGAGGCTCAGGTGGGATCTCACAGTAGCTTCTCGATACCTGAAGGGGACTACAGAAAGGCAGGGGAAGGACATTTTAATAGGATATGAGATGGCAGGAAAAATGGAAGAGGGCAGATTTAGGCTGGAGATAAGAAGGAAATTCTTTACTGTGAAGGTGGTAAGACACAGGTCACCCAAGGAGGTTGTGGAACAGGTTGCCTAGAGGGGCTGTGGATGCCCCCTCCCTGGAGGTGTTTAAGGCCAGGCTGGATGAGGCACTGAGCAACCTGATCTAGTGGAAGGTGTCCATGCCCATGGCAGGGGGGTTAGAACTAGATGATCTTTAAAGTCACTTCTAACCCAAACTATTCTATGATTCTAAACAGGTGGCCTTGTACATGAATTCTAGATTCTTCACTAGATCCAGCTTCTCTCTTTCTTGCAGGCAGAGTTTGATTTGTGTGCTATCAACACAAATTTGTGTGCTATCAACAAGATAGGGAAAAGGCACATCAAAGAGTTCTATCACAGTTTTCTTTGGCTCTGTGTGTATACATTCATTAGAAGTGTTTTTAAAAAGTAGTCTTCGAAATTTCAACTTCTTTTCTGTTTTACTAGCTATAGAGGTGTATTTATGCTTGATCTGATGTACCCTGTGTAGCTTGTTCTTTTGCAGAAGTTTGACATTAAAGGAGCTGCTTCCAGTGACTGGCAGGTTTGTAGTGGAGCTTTCCCTCTGCCTGTGAATGTAGGGACTACCTTCATTTCGTAAATGACTGACAAGCAAATGAGGCCACCTCCTCTGAACTGAAAATTCATCATAGATTGACTGTAGTGATCCTCAAAGATGATAAACAGAAACAAGCCACCTCATAAAAATGAGAGATGATTGACTCCATGCTTTCTTCCATGCTAAGATAAAACATCTGTGTAATCAAAATAATTTCAGTTGGACCATTTATTCACCTGCCAGCACTGCAGCACCTTCTCCTCTCCTCTTCCCAACTCCTAGTCCTCTTTCAGGCCTCTAATGCCTTGCTCAATGAAGAAATCTGTAAGGAGTGCATGGAGTGGAGACCAGTAGAATGATTCTTGATGATCTCAGACTGTAGGTAAAGTTCATCAACTGATTTAACTTAGATCCTTTGTGAAAGTAGGAAATATCACTGTGTTTTGGAAAGATGTTTATTAATAATATTTGAGAAAAAAACAGTGAGATGTAGTAGTTGTATGTAAGTGTTCATTTTATTTTTAATATGAAATGCATGGAAGTAGTAGATATGAATGTTATAAATATATTAAGGAATAAATACATCTCTTACAAATGAGGGAGCAGCAGCTTCTTCAGCAGATGCCCTGCCCCCTCCTCTCAGCCACAGGCAGAAGCTTGGTGTTTGGATGGGTATCCTTCTTCTGAGCTGTTGTCTTCCATTCCAAAGCACATCTATTATTTCTAAAGGATTCCTTTACGTAAGCTTAAATCTAAACAAAGCAAAGTCCTGACAAGTCAAACTAGGAAGCAATGGCATTTACCACAGAGTCAAAAATAAATCAAATACTTGCTATAATTTTGTATTCCCTGTGCAGGGGAAAAAAAAAGTTAACTATTCAGTCAGGATCAGAGTGGTTTTTCCACTGCACTTACTGAAGGAAATGCAGAGGGTAACCCAGGACATCCCTAAGTGGCTTTTCTTGTAACATGAGATTTTCATGCAGCAGGAGAATCTGCAAAGCATTTCTGTGCTACTCAGCAGGAATACTCCTGCAAAGTTGATCATACTGTGTTATTGATGGAAAGCTGATAGGTCTCCTCAGCCACACAGAAGCAGTTCCTCTGATGGTTTGCATTAGTTCATATAGAAGGCATCCAGTGCACGCTGCCAGGAGACAGCTTGGCCTCATTGGAATGAGGCAGTTTTCTTCTCAGCGTCTGACCTTCCCTGGGCTGCACAGGAGCCTGGTGAATGGGTAGATGTTGTACTAATCTGGCTCTCACTTGTTCAGCCTGGAGAAGAGAAGGCTCAGGGGGGACCTCATAGTAGCTTCTCAAGCCCTGAAAGGGGCTACAGAAAGGCTGGGGAAGAACTTTTTAGTAGGACTAGGAATAACAGATGTAAATTGGAAGAAAGGAGAGTCAGTCTGGAGATAAGAAAGAAGTTCTTTTCTGTGAGGGTGATGAGACAATGGAACAGATTGCCCAGAGAGGTGGTGGATGCCCCCTCTCTGTAGGTGTTTAAGGCCAGGCTGGATGAGGCACTAAGCAACCTGGTCTAATGGGAGGTGTGCCTGCCTATGGCAGGTGGGTTGGAAGTAGATGATCTTTAAGGTCCCTTCCAACTCAAACCATTCTATGATTCTATGTCAAATTAATTGTATTATTTCAATATGAGCTAAAGCCAATTTCTTCAAGTCCAAATATGTAATTTCCTTTCTTTGGTAAGGTATGGGTTGTGTACATCACCACTTGTGGGCAAAAGTTATATTGACTCATGTCTGGGGACAGAGAAAATCCTGAAGATGTATACAAAGGAGGGAAAAATTCTGCCTCATCCATTCCTCTTCGTGACTAATTCTAGTCTCNCATTTCAATATGAGCTAAAGCCACTTTCCTTAAGCTGTATGTTCACATTTCTTCAAGTCCAAATATGTAATTTCCTTTCTTTGGTAAGGTATGGGTTGTGTACATCACCACTTGTGGGCAAAAGTTATATTGACTCATGTCTGGGGACAGAGAAAATCCTGAAGATGTATACAAAGGAGGGAAAAATTCTGCCTCATCCTCTTCATTCCTCTTCGTGACTAATTCTAGTCTCCCTCTTCTGTAAGGAAACTTAACAAGAGAAACAGGAATTTCTGCAAACTTGAGTAGATTCTAGCCCCTTATAGTGAAACTGTTGGTGCAGGTACTGAAGCTACACTGAAAATTCTTTTCCCATGAGATCCCACCTGGAGTTACTGCAACAAGCTCTGGGGCCCTCAGCACAAGAAGGACATGGATTGTTTGGAGAGGGTCTAGAGAAGGACCATGTGGATGATCAGGAGGCTGGAGCATCTCTCCTAGGAGAACAGGCTGTTCAGCCTGGAGAAGAGAAGGGGATGGGGAGTCCTCATAGCAGCCTACCAGTACCTTGAAGTACTAGAAAGCTGGGGAGGGACTGTTTGCAAGGGCATGGAGCAAAAGGACAAGGAGCAATGATTTTAAAATAGAGCAGGGCAGGTTTAGATTAGACATTAGATAGAAGTTCTTTACAACAAAAGTGATGAAACACTGTCCAGAGAGGTGGTGGAAGCCTCATCAATGGAGACATTCAAGACCAGGCTTGATGAGACTGATCTATTGTAGGATGTCCCTACCCACTGCAGGGTTTTGGGTAATATGACCTTTAAAGGTCCCTTCAAACCTAATGCATTCTATGAGTCTGTGATGTACAAGGCATCTGGTCACAGGTGCCGTTCTCCAGGTCTGTGAAGCAGAAACCTTGTCTAAGTGCTGGAGTTTGACCATGGGGAAGCTCAGTCCAGAGTCAGATGTTAATTTACTGGAGAGGTAGTGTCATTGAACTGGTTTCCGCCATTTAGTGTAGTCTGACCTGTAATGTTCAGGCAAGAAGATATTTGCCTTCAATTTTCAGAACATAGTTTTGTTCAAGATGACAAATTACTTTCATGTATTTCTAATCAAAACTTGCAAACAAAGTAGGACTTTCTGAACACCCAGTAAACAACTGACAATACTGTTCCAGAATACACTTAACTGAGTAACACCTGCTTTTAGAAAAAGAAGTCCGATAGAAGATCACATGACTACTCTGAACATTTTCTAAAGGCATGTTTGTCTGTGGTAGTTTTTTTCAGTAGGAAGCTTAGGTTTCCACATATTGGGAAAGTGTGAGGAGGAGAAGATTCAGAGTCCCCCTGCATTCAGCCCCACTCATTTTACAGAAATCACAAAAGAACAATCATTCACAAAATCTGTCTATCTCCACAAGTGTTTGTAAATTCTTTATGTTGCTTACATTGCTGTCTCAGCCATAATTAACAAAATTACAAAATAGGAAGAAGTCTCAGAGTGGTCCCAGGCACTACTCTGGAGAAACCCATCATTGCTATAGCATTTTGTTTCTCTTTCTGCAATTCACTGTCAATTCCAGAAGTAAGATGATCCTTCTCTAGACCCTTAGTCCAACAGAAGATTAATTTCTCCCGAAGTTCTCTGTAATTTTTCGTATCTAGATTCTTCTTTGATTTTATAGCTGCTATATCTGTAATTTTCCCTGGGAATATTCCACGAAACTTCCTGCCCAAGGCTTTTGCCAAAGCTGGAGCTACTTACACAACTTTTTTAGACAGATTCCTGAAAGAATGCATAATCTCTTATGAGTTTTTTTGGCTTGCTGTAACATGCTTAAAGGTTTAAAAGCATTAAACCTTTTAACACTTTCTAAATTTATGCCACCAAAGAGATGAGCAGTTTACAAAAGCCCTAAATTGCAGCTATTATGTTGGTCTTTGTTAAATATACTGAAGAATACATCTTCCACCTCATGGACATTTCACTTTGGTGCAAAGACATGTGCATTTAATTAATAAAAGCTAAAAGAAGGCCTCAAGCGGTGTCTTGTAAATTTTTAAATTCTTAGTCTCAATAAAAAAACCCCAAAACTCAGGTTTGGTTTATTGCAATTGTGCAGAATGTTGCTACCACCTCTCTCAAGGACTGCAGCCGTCAAGCAAGAAATAAATATGCAGAATGAATGAAGAAAAGGAAATCACAGGTGAAATATAGTGCTGACCTGGGTAATGCACCAATTCTTAAAGTATGTGTGCTTTTTATTAGCTACTAGAAGCTTAATTCTCCATTGTAAAGTACTTATAGTAACAGCTTCATTGCTGTGACAGAAGTCTGCTTCCAGTTAAATTTGCAACACCAGCAAAAGCTCCCTCCCATTTTTACTATGATATCTGCCCAAGATATGCTTGAAAACTTTCTAATTTTTCATCCTTAGAGAATGTTCATTGGCTGTTCCTTATGCTTGTTATCCCACTTCTCCTTCCTTGGAATTTCTGTATAAAAGCAGAATATCCTCATTGAGTTCCTCATTGTGGGTTTTTCCTTAACTGTATAGGGAGAAATTACTTTTTTCTTTTTGAATGCTCTGCATTTTTGGGTTGGAAAACTGTTTTGGTTTGATAATGTCCATGTTCTGTTTGAAAACAGCATGAGAGAACATAAAGACATTTCAAATAGTTGCCAAAGTTTCAAAGTTGCCAAATAGAGTAGATGCACCATAAAGTGTTTTCCATCTGATACTTTCTTTATACAGACTTGCAAAGGGTTTATTCTATCCCCTCATGGTTCTGCGCATCAAAGAAAGTGTTTTTTAAATTGTAGGGTTTTTTGGTTTTCTGGCTTTGCATCTAATCTTGCTTCCATTGATTTTAATTAAGGCAATGGCTGCTAGAGTTGACCAAATAACAGTGTAATTCCTACCACAATTGAAGCCAAGCATTAGAAAATACAAAAATTAAAATGTACAGGTCCATGAATAATGAAGAGGAGTTATTTAGCATAAGATAGATTTGTGATCCTAAGTGTTAATCTTTGTGCTAAGCATCCAAATTCTGTAAACACTATTTTAGGTAACTTTTTAATGTCACCAGGATGGCTAGAAATTTTCACAGATAAAGGCTTTCACATTTGGAAACACCCAGAGTGGACAGTTAAGAACAGTTTTGGTGGTGTTCATCTCTGAACTCATTTCTAGAGTATCAGACACCTGGCTTCATAGCTTTGCAAATTTTATGTCTCAGAGAAAGGAACAAGTTTGCTGTTAATGATTAACTCTCTAATCTTGTAAACCACAAAACCAACACCTCATGCATAGAAGGAAGGATATTTCTCTCCCTGTGTCACTGCAGTTCTTGGCATAAGGTTTGTGGTGATGGAAAGTCTCTTTTTCAGGAACAATTCCCCATCTACTCAGCTCTGGGGAGGCCCCACCTGGAGTACTGGGCCCAGTTCTCAACATGAGAAGGACATGGAGCTGTTGGAGGAGGGCTGAGGAGTTGGGGCTGTTCACCCTGGAGAAGAGAAGGCTTAGGGAGGACCTCAGAGTATCTTCTGAATACCTGAAGGGGGCCACAGAAAGGCTGGAGTAGGACTTTTTAATAGGATGTGTGATGGCAGGACTAGGAATAACAGGTGCAAATTGGAAGAGAGGAGATTCAGGCTGGAGATAAGAAAGGAATTCCTTACAGTGAGGGTGGTGAGACACTGAAGCAGGTTGTCCAGAGAGGTTGTGGATGCCTCTCTGGAGGTGTTTAAGGCCAGGCTGGATGAGGCACTCAGCAACCTGGTCTAGTAGAAGGTGCCCATGGCAGGGAAGTTGGAACTAGATGATCTTTAAGGTCCCTTACAACCCAAACAATTCAATGATTGTATGATCACTGACTTGTACCAATTTGTTTACAGTTTGGTTCCACTCCATTATTTGAAGGCATTTGAGGATATGGCTGCCAAAGCCCACCTAAGTCCCCTGTGTCTGAACAGTGAGTAATGGTTGTTTTTTTAAGCATAACAATAGTCTGATCTCCGCTGAGGCCATGCACTTCACTCTCTATGAGACAAAACCACTGTCACCATGAGCTGTGAAACCTCTTTAAAGTGATGTCCATCTAATCCTCTGCAGGTGGCTGATAAAGCCATTAGCTGGCTTAGGGCTTAGCCTAATGTGAAACAAAATGAGAAAACATGAATGTAGAGAGTCATATCAGCACTTTGGAGATACATTCCAGCATTGAAGCTGCAAAGGCTGACTGAGTTCTGCTCCAGCCAACAAGAGACATAACAGCAATAGTGCTAGTGTTGGCTGCCAACCTGAGAAATCCACTGACCACTACTGCCCTGCTCACCTTTGCCTCTCTCCAACACATGACCTGGGCTGGTAATGGAAACAGTTCATAAGGCAATAATTTTTAATTGCTGTCACTGATTAACGGCCACAAACTCAGAGGTGAAGCAGAATCTCAACCCTTACTCCTCCAAGAAATAAATACCTCAACCATTTATTTGGTCTTATGGTAAAAAAAGAGCCTGTTATAAAGATTTATCTGAAATTTTCTGCTTGTCTGAGCAGATAGGTGATATGAAAAGACTGACACTTTCTAACAGGGTGGGGATTTAATTTTCTAAAGACAAGAAAACAATCTTTGGCCTTGTAGAATGAAATTAAAGAGAAATGGTTCAGAATACCTTTTCTGGACCCTTATCTCAACATTTTCAAACCATTTTATGACCTATATTAAATTTTGCTGTTTAGTGGAGTCTTGATGATGAGTAGGACCAGAGGATTCACTGGATGACATCTCTCTATCCCTGCTGTGTTTTTAATGATGATTTTAACTCTATTGTTTTTGCAAATGACAAAACATTTTGCTTTATTAAAAAATGACATTAGAATCAGCATCAAATGCAAAGATACACAGGTAAAGCTGTAACATATGATAAGGAAAAAAAGTTTGCCTGTGTTACTGACCTGCTCAGAGCAGCTAAAGAGTGGCATGGCCTCTGATGTCATTTCTTTTCTGCTACACTAAGTCCTTGTACTGTGTGAGCAAAGAACTGTCCTTAATGGTCTCTGCAAACATCTTCCTACTTGCTGCCCGTGTCCTTCTAATGTAAGAGCCCAGTACCAGATCATTCCTGGGACTAACATGAGGAAGTGGGATATCACATCACATGAATATTATCTTTGAAATGCCTCTGGCTGTTCTTTCCCCCCATCAGTCCAAACTGTGTAACCACCATTTGCTTAGGTTTGAATATGGTGCCCTGGTCAGGTCTGGACTCCTGTTCCATGCTGTGGGATCTAACTTGCCCCCTCTACTCTAACCAGCACATCCCAGAACAGAGCTCTCTCAAAACTTGGGAAGGGCTTAAATCACATCTTTGTTTTTTCTCTTGTACTGAGGAGCTTGCTCCAAGGTGTCCAACAGCCTAATGCTTAAGGCTTAAGCAGCAACAAGGCAGCAGAGCAAGCGTAAAGCAAGGGCTCTGACTGACAGCAACAAGAACTTCAAAAGTGCCTTGAATGCCAGGCTAATGCTACTTAGAAAGCCTCTCTCTTTAGTTATTATCCAGTGGAGAAGCTTTTTTTCTCCCCCAAAAAAACAACTTACTTTCACAATGAATATCCCAGAGCCTTACATTTCATGTTCCCCTAATAACATCCATCTGAAGTTGGGAAGGTCTGTTTTGTCATCATTTTACAGACCAGAAGATGAGAAAAAACAGCCTGCAAGGTAAAATAACCCTAATAAAACATAGCTCTTCTCTTAGTTGAGTCAGGCCATCTCTTGCTCTTGTGTCCTGAGCACCACAGCTCAAAGGTGAGCATGCTGACTACAGAAGCATTTATACTTGTCCCTCCCATGGTATACACCCTCTGGTTGGACAACTTCCCTAACTTCCAGCCCGTAAAACTGTTGCTGTCAGGACCAGCCTTCTCCTGTACCAACACAGATTCACACAACCATAGAATTTTCTCAAACTGGAGAAAATCTCAAATTGGAGATTGGAGTAGATGATGTCTTGAGGTCCCTTCCATTCTATGGAGTCACATTCTGTGATTCTGTGACCGTTTAGATCATCTAGTCTGGCTCCTAGATACATTTTGAGAAGGTACTTCTACAAAATCTTCTAGTAAGGCAAACTAAAAAGGCCACAGTTTCTACAGGGAAAAAAAATCATGAAGTTTGCTTTTTTTGCTATAGAGAAGTGTAGCAATTGCCAACATGTGTATCTTATTTTGAAAGACAATCCAACTGATTTCAGTTAATAAACTGAACCACGTATTTGTTTACAGCACTCGGCTTAAAAGAGAAATCGTATTTCTGATAATTACATACATGTGTAAGAAATTTCATTTGGGTTTTAGCAGTTATTCATGTTTTTTAGAATATTTCTTATTCCACTTTCACTGAAGTGAGGATTATTTCAGTTAAGAATCTGAAGAATTAGTGAAGCAGATTTGTTTGCTAAGTGCTGCGAATGAAATGAGAATTATTTCTGTCCAGTGCCAAAACTGTCTTGAGGTTTTTGTTGATATACAACATGGCACAAAGTCTGCCCAAAACCTCATACTCAAGACTGGTAAGACTTTGTAGCAGCAACTGAGTATCCAGAATCGCCTTATTTTCTTTGTCTATCCTGATCTTTCCCAGAATGCGTGCACATTTCAGGCATTTGAAGGATCAAAGTGCTGCTGTCACCTAGCATTGTCTTCAAATGCTGCTCTCCACATGGTCCAGATTGCATCATTCCTATGCAAACTAAACAAAATTAATGACTTTTAAAAGTCCCCATTAGAAAAGAATAGAAAGTATGTACACAGGAATTTAAAGGATTGGACTTGCTGCCAAAACCAACAGCAAACTTAACAACATATTCAAGTGTTTTTAACAATTGTAAAACAGGATGTTCTCTTTTCCAGTTAATTTAAGTTTTACCATGGGCTTAGTGTAAACTATGGTTAGATTAACAGAAGGAGGTAAATAATGATGGATTTTCTGCTGGATGGAATGTATTATTTTTCATTGTTGTGCTTCAGCTTTCCTGTGAAGAACCATTTTCATCAGTCTAGTCATTATTGGATTAATATATTTATGTTCCATATTTTCTTGTATTTTGCAACCACAAAATAAGTGTTAAACCATACACAGATACTTAATATTTCTGCCTCTTGTAGCTCCCATAACTTCCACATTCCTAGCAAGCAGAGCAACTTGACATACCTTTATTCCCTTTGAGCAGCACCTTGCCTCACAAATAGTATCACTAACACCAGTGGATGTCCTTGCTATGTCTGGTAGCAGCCATCCAACTATGATTTATCAGCCCAGTTTGATTCTGGTAGTTCCAACACAATGAGTAGCTTCACAGAAGTACATTTGTTCAAATGTTTGGTGATGCAAAATACATCACGAACAATCATTTGCATCTGAAGATCATTTGTGAGTTCCAGGATGCATCATACAGACATTGAGTTCTTACCCCAGTGACTATCTGCAGACACCTTTTAAGCTATCTTGTAGAAACTGTTGGGATAACTTGCAGGGGAAAATGGAAAAAGCTTTGTTTTTTCAGCTAGAACATCACAAGGGTTTTTTCTTTATAAGACTTAATCCTGCTCACACCACGTTGGCCCAAATCATCTTACTTGTTTCTCTATTTCAAAAGAACCATCTTAAAATAGTTTATCCTTGTGTTTGCTAAATAATACAGTAAGAGCTCAGTTCATAACTTCTCATTTCAGCTTGTTTATTTTTTCATCACAATTATTCAGTGTTTAGAAGGCAAAAACTCTTGTAATAGTCAAGGAATGGGAATTAGTTAAGGTCCACATCTAAAACTAATAGATTTCTCAAAGCCTATAGGGCCTGATAACATACAGCAGGATGTTTTGTGATAACTTCATCCTTACAGACCTCATAAATTTGGAATCGAATTTTTAGTTTCATATGTCCTAGTACTGTGAATGAAGGTGTTAGGGAGATGGGCTGCAGGAACAGGTAAGAGCATTCCAAACCTCCTATTCCCCCATCAGAAAACTTAGTGTGGGTGAGTCTGGATCATCTGTGGGTATCAGAAGAAAAGTTGCTCAAGTATTTGAAGCAGTGAAGTGTGGTTCTTATGAATAACAGTGAAAATTTGATCTCAGTCATTCAACTTAGGGCTGGAGGACAAAAAGTGGATGTCTGAAACTGTGGCTCTTTCTTTCTTCGGGGTGTTTCTTTGTCTCCAAGCTGCTGATAACACAAGGAGTAGTCTGAAGAAATTGTTGCTCATGCCAGTTACTGCTCTTTGGCTGCACTGGTCTTACTTTCTGCTGCTCTAGCAACACAGAGAAGCCATCAGCCCTTAATGCTCTCACCTGCAGGGTGACACCACACATGGCAGGCAGAACATCATCAGGACTCCTGTGCTGTTCTCTTGTAGGTCATTCCCAGCGTCCATTCCTGAGCAGTTGTTATCCAAGTTCTCAATGTGAGGGTCCACCTGGAAGCTCAGCTAGACTTGAGAGTCAAAAAGAAGCCAGGACAAAGAAAGACAACTCTTTCCTAATTGTAGCTAATGAGAGAAGGGCAGCTGAAGGTTGAGTATGAGTAAAGAAAGAAGAGGGAGCTTTGAAAGGTAAGATGAAGACACTGGACTTTGCCTCCTAAGTGTTTTCCTCAATGTGTACACAGCGCATGAAGGAACTATGAGAGAATAGGCTGCCCAGAGAGGGCTTCTGTGGGGTCTCCTTCTCTGGAGACATTCAAACCCCACCTGGACACCTTCCTGTGGGACCTGCTCCAGGATGGGACTGGGTGATCTTTTAAGGTCTCTTTCAATCCCTGACCTCATGGGATTGTGTTTAGGGGTGGTTACTATGGGGTCTCCTTCTCAGGAGACATTCAAATCCCACCTGGACACCTTCCTATGGGACCTGATCTGGGTGTTCCTGCTCCCGCGGGGGGATTGAACTAGATGATCTCTTAAGGTCCCTTCCAATCCATAATATTCTGTGATTCTGTGGTGTGTCTGAAAAACTGACATGCCAGAGCCAGATTGTACAAGATTGTCTAGATCTTGACCAAAATACATGGAAAAGATCTCCAGCTCTGTACTGCATATTGTTCTATTTGATCAGATGACATGTGTTGAGTTTGGGAGGGTTATTTTATCACCTTTGGGCTCCTAAGATTGTGAAATTAAGATGGTTGGAGGACTTATTGTTTTGGGGGCTTGTTTTACTATGAAAGAAGTGAAATCTAGTGAAAACCCTCTAAGTTTCTTGATTTCAAATATGTAAGTGTCTAAGCAAACTTTGCTTTTGTTTTCTCAGGCAATACATGCTACTAAGAACTGTCCTGAAGGTTAGACACTACTTAGTTTACAGATACTGCTATTGGAGTTTCCATATGGCTTTGGTTTGAAGAGAAAGGGAAGGATTAAATTCTAGCAGTCATCCTTTTTTTTTTTACTAATGAGGTCATAGCTGCTTATCTACGGGGTTTCCAAACCCTACTTCTTTTCAGACTGTGACATTTTTAATGTGAGAGACACTGAAACATGAAAATGAGAAAATACCAGAAACAAGAATTTTAACTGTCATCTGAAGCTGGTTCTACTGTGTTAGTGCAGACAACATAGAGAAGTGACAGGGTTTTCCATCAGTATAGGTCTTGCGGAGATAATTAGCACTAAAGAGATGAAGCTTTGAAGAACAACATTGTGACATGCATGAAATATTAATTTCTAGTAAGTCATTTAAATTAGAAGTGTTGAAAAGGGAAATTGTTCCAAGTCTGTTGAACTGTTAGATGGCAGTAAGGAGTGGTAGCAGGGAAGGAAGACTTACTTTTGTTTTGTTTTCTTTTTTGAAGTTACAACCTGACATATATCTCACTGCTATTTCTCTCATGTAGTCATATGATGCTGACCAAAACTAGGAAGGAAATGTATGAAATGAGTATCTAAGCCCCTTCTCCCATTTCAGCCATTTGTCGTATGGGACACAGCAATATGAGCCAGCAAAACCACCTGAGGTCTTGGTTAACACTGTTCTAGAAGATTAATTACAGCCCAAACCATGAGAAATTATTCTCAGTTGACTGACTTTACAGTAGTAAAATCTCAACTGAAAAGAAAAACATACTGTGGCAATGTTTGAAAAAGTTCACTTTGTACTACTGTGTTGCAACAAGCTGCCAACCAATGTCATCCATTTGTCTGATTGATAACAAAAAAAGATTTTCAGCCTTTCTTCTCACTAAAATGAAAAAAATTATATATATATTTCAAAAGCATCCTGACATTTTAAATTAGATCATATACATTTAGTTTCACTTTGAAAAGAAAAACAAGGTTCTTACCACTTAGAGTTTGTCTTCATTTCTTATCACTCACTCCTTTTCTCCTTTTTCAATCATCTCTTAGCAAAAACCTCACTACATCAACCAGTCTTAAGCTGAATTCGTTAGATTAAATGGGCCAAAGTTTATACAGCAGAGAAAAAAGAGAGCACAGGGCTACAATTCTACTTAAGGAAATGCCATCTACTGGAGTTATTCCCACAGACTGGGAGTCTGGAGTCTGACTGAACATGTAACCTGAGCTCACATGAGCCCCGAGTTCATCACAGTTAGTTCTTTACCCACAGGACTAGAACAAGCCAAAAGAACAGTCTGATGGTCACTGGAGCCATTTCCATCACAAGCAAATGGAAAACTATTGAGGCAAGGACATCTCATGTCCTTGACCTGTGTTTTCAGTTGTACAGTGATCTGTTACCATTAATTCTTATACTGTGGAGACCCAGTCTGGATTGAGACTGTGTTACCCTTGGTGCCACGCAAAGACCCAAGAGAAATTTTTCTGCTAGTGATGTGCTTGCTGTGACACATGGACACCTGCAGCAGCCTGTTATCTGGCTTATTCTCTTGATAAATCTACTCTAGAGCCAGAGGTGCTGAATTTCTGTCTGCATACCACCAGAACAGTGTATAACAAGGAACTCTGGTAGGATGAAATTCAATATCTGAACAAATACCTAAGGGCTAGGGATCCCCCCCTTAATCCAGAAATCACAGTTTTGTGGATATCTAAGAGGGTTTTAAAACAGAGCATCATACATTTACCAAGTATAAGATTAAATACTTCAAACTCACTAAATACCCATCAGTGTAAAGAGGAATTCCTTACTAGTCTGTACAAAGGTACCAAGCAAAGTTCCTCTATTTGGAATCTGTTTTCACTGCCTTTTACCTTCCCCACATACCTTCAGTACTGATATGCTGAACAGACTATAGAATGTTTTGGGTTAGAAGGGAACTTAAAGATCATCTAGTTCCAACCTTCCTGCCATGTACAGGGACACCCCCCACTAGACCAGGTTGCTCAATCCTTCATACAGCCTGGCCTTAATCACCTCCAGGGAGGGAGCATCCACAACCACAACTTCTCTGGTCCAAGGTCCCCACAGACCATAGGCTGAAAGTATGAGCTGGCTGCTTCTGGCTCCAGCTCTTCTCTTACTGCTTAAAAATTACCTTCACTAACAGCCTGAGCATATTCAGGACAGGTCTGCTACAGGAGAGGCAGCCCTGAGACTGCCCAGGACATCCTGCACACACACTCCCAGCAAAGTGTCTCTACACCAACTCACCATACAGAAATATTACCTTGTATTTACCCATCAGCACTCATTTATTGTCTCTTGTGCCACGCACAAACTGCCAGCTTTCTCGGGGACCACTTTTTTATTCCAGTTATAGTACAACATTCATCACAACAGGTTTAGGGGCTCCAGAAAGAGGGATAAGTAAGGCCTGTCCACAACTCTGCTAGCCTCTCAAGTGTGACTGTGGCAAGTGTGGATAAAAATCTAGATCAATATCATTTTACCTCACGTGTCCCTTTCACAGAGGCAGTACCATGAAATCTCTCCCACCAGAGCTGTTGCACCATGGAGTCACCAATGCTTCTGAGAAGAATGGTTACAAAGAATGCAGCAGCACACCTCAAGAGTAAAAAACTGCTGATCACTTCCTAAATGTACCATTGTTCAGAAAAGAGCTGTTTCCCACAACTTCACACAAAATTCTGCTAACATGATTTTGCTGAATAAATACTGCATGCAAACATATGAAAGATCATGAGTTTTTCAGCTATAGTTCTCCTGAACTGCCTTAAGTATGTCATGAGTAATAAAAAAAAAAAAAAAAAGCAGACTACTGTCTTAAAATTCATTGAGCTAAGTCAACCTATGCATTTTTATCCCTGTAGCATAGAGTCATTAAATATACATAAAAATGCTTAGAAAAACTTTCATAGATGTCACTGGATATTTTGATATTTACAGAATAAGAAAATTGAGAATAACTTTTCCAGCTTGATTATTAAAGTCACAAAACATTTATCTTAACACAGAGTTTGGATTGTCAATTCTGAGAGTGCATCTGTTAGATGCAGTTGTGTGTTGCATCTGTTTTTTACAGCAAGAAGTGATTACTATGTGTGAATCTAACACCACTGGTGTTTGCACGGTGTTATGTTCAGCTAGGCCTGCAGTTCTGGGCACTCAGTGTGCCTCCCGAGAGTATCAGATGTTGTCAACATTTTGGCATGGAATTCACTCTGTCTCATTTTCTGGATCTGCACAGGCAGCCCCACAGTGCTGCATGGCTTCTGTGGGCAGAGGGATCATCATCTTGCTCCTTCACCTCTTCCAGATGTATTTGCTTCTCCTCTATCTTCTGCATCTGTAACGTTGATGTATGGGCAGAAGAGGGAGGCTGAGTTCTTTAATAGTAATGCAAAGAGAATTTTGCAACATGGCAGCATGAAATCACAAATTTTAATGGTTATGACTAGAATTATTTAAATGCACAATGACAGAGGAGCAAAAGAACAGGATTAGTTGTTTCTATTCTAACTGGCAATTTACTAAGGAGCAGATTGTTTTTAATGAAACTACTCATATGGGTAAAATGAGCAGGAGCTGGCTTTCCAAGGCTCAAACCTAATCAGTTTGGATGATTTGTTATTTACCCAGAATACCATGTTAATTACCTTACTGTCCTTCACAAGTAAATCACAGAATCACAGAATATCAGGGATTGGAAGGGACCTCAAGAGATCATCTAGTCCAATCTCCCTGCCAGGATCACCCAGACCAGGTCACACAGGAATGCATCCAGATGGGTTTTGAATGTCTCCAGAGAAGGAGACCCCATGACTTCTCTGAGCAGCCTGTTCCAGCATTTCGTCACCCTCACACTGAAACAGTTTTTTCTTCTATTTCTGTGGAACCTCCTGTGTTCCAGCTTGCACCCATGTCCCCTTGTCCTATCATTGGAGGTCACTGAGAATAGCCTGGCTCCATCCTCCTGACACTCATCCTTTCCATATTTATAGACATGAATGAGGTCACTTCTCAATCTCCTCTTCTCCAAATCTGTGAGTAAACTTCTGCTCCCTGTCTTCTGATGACATAATTGAGGAACCAGAAGATGTCTATTTAAGAAATTCAGCAGATGCTGCTGTCTGTAACCAGGATTTCAAACAGGATCATGATCACTTTTTTGACCAAGTTCATCAGAACAACTCTTCTATTCTGGCTGCTCTCCTAAATCACAGTCGTTGTGTGCCACCCAGAGTTGGGATAGCAGAGCCAGGGCACAGACTGAGTTTGCAGGGGAGAAAGAGTCACCATTGACCTTCCTTCAGTGTCAAGCATTCCCTTCCATGTTCACCTAGGGATGAGAGACTTCAAATACAACTAAAATATTAAGGTAGCTTCCCATGACAAAACACAGGGAGGAAAACAACCTCTGCAGTAGCTGCACAGACATGATGTGTGGAAGAAAATGCTAAGTGCAAATGCTTACCTCTAAAGGTTTTATTTACCTGTGACTCACTTCTAAACAGATCATTTCTCTGTTGGGGAGAGAGGGTTAAAGAATGTCAGCCCAGACCCATCTTATCTGGCAAAACAAAAAGGCTTATCTTAAAATATCCAGTGCTACATTTTCCCTCTTCTGTGGTGAATTCTACTGGGACTGACATTCCATCTCCCCCTCTGCATGTGATAACACTGTGCATTTCCATGTGCCTGACAGTATTTTTAGCACATATCGCAATTCCCTAGATGGGAAGCAAAACCACAACATTCTATCTCAGCCCAATGGGATCACTTCAGACTGCTGCTATGAGCTGGTACTTAAGTCATACATCCTCAATTATATCACATACATGCTAGGATCACATTCTTTGCCCTGGGTGGTTGCTGTGGTATGTCATGTGTCAAATCACACCACAAGCCCTGTAACTTTTTTGGGCAGTTCTTGCAAATTATAACCTTTGTACACATTCCTCTTCTGTGCTGCAGGCAGCCAAGCATCAGAAGTGAATCTGGGCTCTGAATCCCAGGGGTGCCTGTTTGAGTCTCTCCCTGGGGTTGATTTAGTTTCCCTTTGCTGTACAGCCCCTACATCAGAGTAGTGAGTTACAGCTTTAGAGCTGGTGCCTGACCTTCAGGCACTGCACTGAGCCACCACTGAGTTCTGGCCCTACTGCTGGCCCTCATTGTCTTGTCATGGGTGATTTACCAACCTTCCTTGTTTTATCCCTGGTTTAAACACAACTGGTTCTCCATGTGACCACGTGAAATAGGGACAGGGGAGTGGTGGGAAGACAGCAAGTAGCTGGAGGGTGAGAAAGGGTGGAAATCTTCTTTCAACACCAGAACTGGTTTATGCTTTTCTGAAAGCATTCACAAAACTACAGCCACCGCTGTCTACAACAGCTTGAGTAACCCATTAAAAACAATCCAGCTTCTATTTCCCGCACTTGCTTGCAGGTACAGAAGATCCTCTTGGGAGTGAGAAAGCTCTGGTATCAAGCCCCGTGTTCCCTGAGAGGAAATGTTACATTGACCTGGGGTTCACAGAGGCTGAGGGGACAGAAGAAGGTTCTGTCCAAGGTCTACTTCTCCACCCTGTTCCCACCAAGGGCTAACAAAGAGGAGCTGCTACTGCTGCTGTCCTGCAATGAAGACAGATGACACACTCAGCTCTGGACTGACCTCAGGGTCCCAGAGGTCCTCAATGACCTCCAAGAGTCCAAGTGCTGAGCACCGTAGCAATTCTGTGCTTCTCCCTCACCTGTGCCTGTGCTTCCTGAAACCTCTTTCAAAGGAGGGAACACCAGTTTATGCCCACCCAGCAGCAGCAGCAGATGGTGTGTGATGTGAAGGTCCTCACGTTCATGAAGATCCAAGAGGTGGCCTAGGCAGGAAGATAAAAACTTGAATCCTTCCTGTATCTTTCTGGGCTGTCTCATTCTTATGCAGAAAAGATGCAATCTCTAAGTTCTCACACATTTTCAAAAGTAAAGGACTCATGAAGACTATCTTGTGAGTTTGGGGTTTTTAATTTCTTTCATTTGTAAAATTAATTTAACATTTTGAAATTAGTAACAAAGATTCAGAAGTGTGCCATCAAAAAACTACATGGTTTTTAACAAACATGGTTTAGTTCAATCTCCAGGCCTGCAGAGTAAATAAAAGTTTTCTGTAAATAAGCTTTTAGGGAAGAAAATCACAGAACACACAATGTCCTGAAAACCTGTTTACTGTTTCACAAGGACAGATGTAGCAGGAGGGGAGGATAGTACTGACAAGGTTCCCATCAAATGATGATGTGAGATATGTGACCTTCCCAAGAGCATACTGGAGCATTTCTTTGAAGAACAAGCTCCTGCTGACATGATTTCAAAACCTGACCATAAATTAGTTCTCATTCACAGCTCTCTGAAACCCACATAAATTAGCTCAGGCTCTTCACTTTGCTTCATTTTGACAGAAAGGACTAAAACGTTTGCATGGCTTGAGTCCTGAAAGTTTGTGATGTTTAATTGTGACTACTGAATGAGCTTGATATGGTATCTTTGCTTTCATTTTGATTCAGCTGAACTTTATATGGAGTAAATTTTAGAGGAGAAATTACTGATTAAAACCTCTAAGAAGAGGCATAGCAAATCAGTGTTGAAACTCTACCAGTCCTCAGAGAAAAAAAAAAATAAAAGATTGAGTAGTTAATATATTGTACTATGTATAAGCAAAGGCTCCAATCTTATAATCTTGTAACCAGTCTTTATTCATATTTGGATCTAGTTGGATTCATTTGAATGAAAGAATCTAAACTTAGAAAATATTTGTAACCATTGTGGCAAATTGATTTATAAAGAGATGGGACATGTTTCTCCAAGAGGGGTAGAATAAAATCATGCACATTGACTTGTACCGGCACAAGAGCTTCTACCAAGAGTGAATTGCTCAATAGAAAACACATATCCATGAATTTGAAGATCATGTTAATGAATTAATTCAATTGAAACCTAATCATAATTTTTCATCCTATAAGTACTCTTGCAATTTAAAAAATTAACAAAAAACTACATATCATAATATGAGCTACTCTGTATTTTAACATGCTTGCAAATAATTACCTGCATTTTGACTCCATTTGCTAGAAATGGAAACTTGTGCTGGAGAGAGATCTCTGACCAGGCAGGACCTCCCCAGTTTTGTTTTTTTTCTCTCTCACCCTGCCCTCAAGAGTGTTTACAAAACAAAAGAAAGGAAAGGGGTTGTCCGACATGTTTACATCTATCTGCCCTCTCCAGCTTCTCTTGGCAAGAAAAGTACTATGTTTTATAATCACCTGAGTTTATTTTCTACACTAGCAGACCTCAGATTTATTAACTCCAGAAGATGGCAGAAGGCATTTCTGTGCCTGTGCTAAATAGAGCAAACACCTATGGATATATACCTGGGTTGTATTATTCTATGAGGGACAGTTTTTCACCATTCAAACAGTGTTGCAGATCACTAAGCATAAATGATCTCTATTATAACTTTTCTGAATGGTGATGCCTCAGCCTTTAATACACATAATAAATATCATGGAGGTTAAGCTGTTCTCTTCAGTATTCACTGAAGAGGAGGTCAGAGTAGGCTCTGGGAGGAGGTTTTTTCCTTTTCTAAATGGGAGCATTAGGGACTTTCCATAGTGCCAAGGATTTTGCCTTCCCTTTCACTGTCATTTTGGGCAACATGTTCACCTCAGTTCTTTTCTCAATTTTTATTCTTTATGATGACTCCACAAGGATAGCTCTGTTTCCCCTATTCCATCTAAAATGACTGTTACTTACGTCTACTTCAAGGGCACATTGTCCTTGGATTATTACTCCAGTGTGGTCACTTGTCATCTTGTTCCACACTGTTCAGGATTTGTAATGCTGGAGAATGGAGGAAGCAGGGAGGTGATACAGTGAGCTTTTGTATAGATGAAAGAGCTAGAAAACTAAAGCATCTGCAACCACTGCATAAATGAGCCATTTGACACCTTTAAAAGCTTTGGCATACTTTATTTTTGGAACAAACTAGCATCTGTGCTGACAGCTTACATGGCAATTTTCAGCTTGATGCAAATTTCAAAAACCCTGAATAAAAACTACTAAAAACCAGGAGTGTATAAACACTACCTGATCCTAACCAACATTCAAAACAGACAGTAGTCAAGCTGCAATTTTTATATAGTACAGAGCTTCATACCCTGGAAAGACAGAAAGTACTCTCCTTCTTTAGAAGTTCTTTACAAAGTATATGACTGAGTCACCTGAAAGGTTATTATAAATAGAGCTATTTAGGTGAATAAAAATGATGTTATAACTTGGTGCCACCATCTTGGGAAGGAGTTTGGAGTCCTGCAGTGCTCTTCAGCAAATCACAGATCTCTACAATCAATAACAGTAAATTCTGCAATATCAGCTGAAAGAGTGGGAGACTGTGCTCTAAGAAGATCCAGTTCCCTTGTCTCCCTGCTGCCTGCTCAGCCCCTCAGAAGAGCAGGGCTTTTCTCACCCAGCTTTCTCTCCACACCCTACTCATGCCTCTCCAGGCTCTATGCCATGCAGCCCAGGATTGGGTTGGCTTCTGGCCTGCAAACGCAAACTGGTGTCTCATGTTGAGTTTTTCTTCCCCAAATCCTTCTCTTCAGGGCTGCATCAAGAGACGTGTGACCAGCAGGTCAAGAGAAGTGACTCTGCCCCTCTACTAGGCTCTGGTGAGACTCCAACTGGAGTTACTGTGTCCAGTTCTGGACCCATCAACATAAGAAGGACAGGGACCTGTTGGAGCTGGTCCAGAGGAGGCTGTGAAGATGATGAGAGGGCTGGAGGGCTGGAGCACCTCCCTTCTGAGGACAGGCTGAAGGAGTTGGGGTTGCTCAGCCTGGAGAAGAGAAGGCTCAAGAGGGACCTCCTAGTACCGTCTCAATACCTGAAGGGGGCTACAGAAAAGATGGGGTAGGACTTTTTAATAGGATGTGTGATGGCAGGACTAGGAATAATGAATGTAAATTGGAAGAGGGGAGATTCAGGATGGAGATAAGAAAGAAGTTGTTTACAGGGAGGGGGGTGAGACACTGGAACAGGTTGCCAAGAGAGGTTGTGGATGCCCCCTCCCTGGAGCTGTTTAAGGCCAGGCTGGATGAGGCACTGAGCAACCTGGTCTAGTGGGAGGTGTCTCTGCCTGTGGCAAGGGAGTTGGAACTAGATGATCTTTAAGGTCCCTTCCAACCTAAATCATTCTATGATTCTAAATAAGAAACTCAATGAAAATTAGCTAACTGAGGCAGTGGAAGAAGCAAGCCCCTTTAGACATTACAAAGTGCATCAAAGATGTGAAATCTCAGGTGTCTTGATTCACCCAGCCTTCCAAAACTAACATGAAAAAAATTTGTCCTACAAACTCCCAGAAAGCTCCTGTGAATTATTACCCATATGATCCCATATTACCCTGCATTTATTATTTGCAAAGTTCCAAAATTTCAGAATGTCTCTGATGTCCATCACGCCTGTGAGGTAATAAATAATCCCGAAAGACCAGCAGCCAGGAGCGCAGCCGTGCGGGACTCTGAGGCCGCCGGGCCCGGCTCTCTCCGGTGTCGGCGCTGGAGGGAGCTGCAGCTCCGGTTACCGCAGCCTCAGCCGGAACAGCCGCACGGGAGAAGGAGGACGAGCAAAGAGGAGGAGCATCCCACGGAATGATGCAGATTTCACTTCCCTGCGCCCTTCTTCACCACTCCGGTTCAAGAATGGTGTCTTTTTAAAGAAAGAAGTTTATTTTGTTAAGGTGTTAGTAAGCCAAATTTGCACAGCCATGCTAACCCAAAAATCTTAATTCTAATAGTGTTTAACAAATTTCTAGGTGGTGCAATGACACAGTTACACAAGCAACTCTCTGAATGGAACATCACACACTATCTCCTCTTCTGAAC
>VZTY01019769.1:57315-99993 GCA_013400935.1 Turnix velox
TGGGAGGTGTCCCTGCCTATGGCAGGGGGGTTGGAACTCGATGATCTTTAAGGTCCCTTCCAACCCAAACTGTTCTATGATTCTATGATTCTATGTAGGCCCAGTCAGCATGTACTTGGCATGAGCCATGAGCAACAGTTTTTTATTGAACTTTACCTTCCCCTAGTGCCCCAAAAGTACTGTTAAGTATGGCACCATGTGATTTAAGATTTTTAAGTGGCTCAGAAGAGATCAAGAAATCAAGGAAAAGGTTCTTGTAAGGATAAAAGGGGGAATATAATAACAGTTGAGGGTGGAAAAGCAGCCACTGAGATAAGCAAAAGCATTGGCAGCTTCAAAGAAAGGACTTGAAATATTTTGGAAGGTGATGCAAACAAAAAGCTTGCACTTTCTTTCAAAAATAAAGGCACAGGGTGTGGTGTGTATAGCCCTTTGTCAAGGCTCCCAGGCTTAGTGGCAAAGGAATCTGTGAAGTCTTGTAAAATGGCTGTTGCATACCTCTGTTCAGTTTTGCAAAATTTTGTATGTTTTTTTCTGTTAGTAGACAGACTGTCTTTATCCTGTTCACTGAGTGCTCCATTGCCCACTACCCTACTTTATTACTTTGCCAACAAATTATTACAGAGTTTCCATGTATTGTCTCCTCACATGTGGCACTATTGCACCCAGCTAGTATCCATCCATGCCAGCAAATCAAAAGCCAGTCTAAACATGCCTTTCCCAGCTGTGATTACATCGTTGACTGCCTTATAGATCTCTGATTTATACCAACATATGTTTAATTACAAAGCAAAGGCAGCAGACATATGCTACCATTGTCAGAAGCAAAAAGATGCACTTGCTTCTCCTTCGGTATGTGGTCCTTTCCCTTTCTTTTTAAAATGGGAATAAATTATTTTAACAGTACTTCTGTACCTATTTTCATAACTGTCATAGGTCAAAATACTTATCTTTATTAGTTTAGTTTAACAGAACACTTCAGCTTCAAATAGCAGAAATAGCATGGACAATAAAAATTAATGTCTGATGTTGCATTAGCTTTTTGTGAAATAATCCTGGAATAAGTTTTTCAAACTATTCAAAATCAGGCCTTTATAGTTCAGTGGAATTGGAGGGAAAAAAAGGATTAATTTGTTTGTATACTTGCCTTCTTACATTTCTATTTCTCTTTGCTTCAGCTCTCTCTCAGCAGGCTCAAGGGAGCAGATCCTTCCATGTTTCAAGCTGGCAGAGCTCCACAAAAAGCTGCGCCAATTACTTCCAGTTGGAGACTGCCACTGGGTGTACTGCAGCTTGTACTCAACTTATTGCAATTACTGTCATTATGTTATTTCTTGGAAAGGAAAGAAAAAAGATGAGTGAGTGTTTGGGGGGCTTTGTTTAAGTGCAGCAGGCCATTTATTCATGCAAACCACTGAGAGCAACTGGGAAGGGAGCACAGAGAGTATTGAACCCTTTGGAAAACCATCTCTTGTATTATACTTGGGAAGGAGACAAAATGTTTTCTTAATGAGAAGTAATAAACTCCAGGTCTGCCAGTTCTTTAAAAAAAAAAAGGGAAAGTATTTTTTCAATGTGTTTGATTAACACTGCAGTAACTATTATGCCTTTGCTTTTATACAACTTTATAGAGATCTTTAGCACAGTTCCAGCCTGCAGAAGCTACTTCTGAATGCCAATGCTGAGAAAAGCTACCACATGGCTTACCTCCATACCTGAAATGGGCTACAGAAAGGCAGGGATAGGACTTTTTAATAGGATGTATGATGGAAGATTTAGGAGTAGTGTATGTAAGTTGGAAGAGGGTAGATTCAGGCTATATATAAGAAAGAAATTCTTATATTCTTGCACTGAGCAACCTGGTGTAGTGGGAGGTGTCCCTGGCAGGGAGGCTGGAACTAGATGATTTTTAAGGTCCCTTCCAACCCAAATTGTTCTACGATTCTATGAAAGCCATTTATTTCATCTGGCAGCTGATGATCTGAAGGATTAAAAAGCTGTGTAGCATCATGAACACAGAGATGGCATCTGTCATGTGGGAAAGGGCTTTCATCCTTCTGCCAACACCAGTTGCAGGTCAGTACCCCACAGACGAACGCCACATTACATCCCATCTACACATTGTGTTGCTACCAGTTCAACACAGCACATCTTCTGAAGATGGTATTTTATTATGATTTTAGTACAGAAAACCTTCAACAAACATGGGCTGTCACACAGCAGCCCTGGCAGCAGCTGTTACCTCAGGCTTCCCAGGGAAGGGCAAAGACCTGTCATCACAGAGGCTTCATCTCTGCTTTTTCAGTGAAACAGACACAGGCCTGAGCTTTGACACCTAATTTCTACATTTTCCTTCTTAAAAGCATGACTTGAAGCCACAGTGAAGGTCTCAAGGGGATGCGTTTATCAGTACCTGAATGGGGCTACAGAACTGTTGGAATAGGTCCAGAGAAGGTCACAAAGATGATCAAAGGGCTGGAGTGACTCCCTTCTGAGGACAAGCTGAAGGAGTTGGGGTTGCTCAGCCTGGAGAAAAGGCTCAGGAGGGACCTTATAGTAGCTTCTCAATACCTGAAGGGGGCTACAGAAAGGCTGGGGTAGGACTTTTTAATAGGCTATGTGATGGCAGGACTAGGAATAATGAATGTAAAGTGGAAGAGGGAGATTCAGGCTGGAGATAAGAAAGAAGTTGTTTACAGGGAGGGTGGTGAGACATTGGATCAGGTTGCCCAGAGAGGTTGTGGATGCCCCCTCCCTGGAGCTGTTTAAGGCCAGGCTGGATGAGGCACTGAGAGGTGTCCTTGCTCTTGGCAGGTGGATTGGAACTAGATGGTCTTTACGGTCCCTCTCAACCCAGACCATTCTAATTCTATGCCACAGGCAGTGCAAGCCCCACCAGAGGTGCAACACGCAATCCCGGCCCCCTGTGACACGAGCCCCTGCACCGCAGTTTTTTATTATTCCTCGTGTATTTACTGGCTAAACCTTTCCCGGCCCGGCAGGAGGCCGCTCGAGGTCGGGAGAAGACCACGAGCTGGCTGGCAGGCAGGAGTTCCCGCTGGCCAGCAGCATCGCATCACGGAGTGCGGGAAGTGGGCACCGCCAGGCGCCTCCGCCACCGCCAGAGCCCGGCGGTACAACTTCACCCCCGTCCCCGCGGATGAAACCCCCCGGGGGTCGGTGCCGCCTCACTGCGCAGCACCCGGCCCACGCCGGCCCGGCTCCACAATCGGTGGTGACAGCCCCGACTCCCGTCCGCCCAGCGCCCCCTCGGGCCGCCACCGCGGCTTTTCCCGCACTACGGAGTTTCCGTAGCCGTGTCCTCCGCTGCCCCCGCGCGGCGACCCCGGTCGCCAAGCGCGTTTCTATGAGCCGCCTATAAACAACATGGCGGCGGCAGCCCCTCTTCCGACCCGCCGTCTGTAGGTGGCGCGGTGGCTGAGGGGGCGCAAGGGCAGCGGGGTCCGGCGGCTACGGCTGCCTCCGCTTCGCTGCCTTCCGCTCTCCTCCTCCTTCGCTGGGCTCTCGGCGGGGGCGGTAGGGCCGCGCTCCGCCCCGCCGTGCGGGGGTGTCTGAGCGCCCGGCAGCAGCCCGGCTGCTGCATTGCCGCGGCGGCCCGGATCGGAGTGGCCCGGCGCTTGGGGTGCCAACGGGGGCTTGTCGGAAGTAGCTCGGAGACGGCGGGAGGAGGAGAAGAAGGAGAAGGTGCGAGGGCTGCGGGGCTGCCGTGAGCAGAGAGGCCGGGAGCGGGGTCATGTCGCTACAGAGTCCGCCGACGGCCACGGCAGTCGCCGACCTTCCCCCTGGCCCCGGAGCGGAGCTCCTGCTGGGCGCGGAGCTGAACCAGGGCAGCGCGGCGGCCCCGTCAGCCCTGGAGGGCGGCGAGGAGGAGGAAGAAGAGGAGGAAGAAGGGGAGAAAGAAAAGGAGCGAGAGAAGCTGCCTCCCATCTCCTCGCCGTCCAGCGCGGCTACCGGGGTAGGTCTGCGGCCGCCGGTGGGGCTGGGAGATCTTTCCCCCGCCCCGCCGGGTCCATAGAGCGGTCCCGTTCTTGCTGTCACCTCCTGCCGTTACCGCTGTCATTTTCTCCTTTCTCCCCTCTTTCTTCGGTGAGGGTTCGTGTGGATTTTCTTTCGTGTTCTTTTCCGCTGAGGGGCTTTCATTCAAGTTTCTTAAAAATTACAAGTGCATCTGTACGCAGTGACATGATGAAGCTATAAATTCTCCCTCTACTTATAGTTCTTTAACATTTTCAACGCTCGGCTCTCCTGGGTTAGTCATGACTGAGGGTTTGCAGCGTTTTTAGTGCTCCTTTAGAGGTTTTGGGGTGGAGGGTTTTGTGTCTCAAGCCTAATAGCAAGGGAGCTGGGTAGAAAAAACACTGTTTGTAACTTTGTCTCAAAATGTTTCTTCTCTTCTTTATGTTATGTTGCAGCAATCGTAATGAAACATTCTGATAATTGATGAATGAGATAACGGGTAGAAAAACTGTGGGAAGTATGTTTGTCCAAATATTTTCATTTCAGAATCCTCGTTTGAGGTTTCTGACCATCCAGTATTACGAGACATCAAATTTTCCTGGCTTGAGCTGACTGTTTTACTCAACTCAGTGTTTAAAGCTTCTTCAGTCCAAAGATAGAGCAAAAATTTTACCAGTCCTATTGCAAGTAGTAGTTCTGAGGTTTTAATTAAACAACTTTAAGTGTCTCACTTGCCACATGTTATCATTTCATATAATTTCAATTTAAAATATAAGCAGCTAGTGTTTATGACTGTCATGAAATAATTTTAACATTAAACAACATAATCACAGGGAAAGCTCAAATTCCTTTGAGCAGTCCTGCCAATTTAGTGTTTTGTCTGCAATATTCAAATCCTCTGAAAGGCTCTCAGCTTTGCAAATCTGTTTGGGTGTGGAAGAATTTGTTCTTGTGATACAAATACAGATTTGGTGGGAGAAGTCTGTAATGGGCAAGTGCCCGGGAGTTATTTCAACCTTTGAAAATCTCTGGTCTGAAATGTGTCAGCTAATGAAAATGTGTGCAAATAGGGAACCATATAGAATTCCCACTGGCTTCAAATAGGAGAACTTGATTGTAGCTGGAGATCTAAGCTTCTGTGCACAGGCGTGAGTTATCTATGACCTACTACAGAGGAGCTCAGATCTGGCGAGATTAGACTGCCTGTTCAATGCATGTGGGATTTTGAGTTTCCAAGGTTGCTGTAAAGAACGTATTAGATTACTGATCTGTTCAGCTCTCGTTGTGACCAAACCTACCTGGGTTTTCAGATGACAGTACGTGTGTAGAGTCTTTGTGGAGCGTGTTTTGGGATTGATCATGCATAGTGTGGTTTTTATACAAGGTTAAAAAACTTTTCAAAGTTTTAAAAGTTGAGATTGAACATCAAAAAATGTTATTTCATTAAATCTTCACAGCCACTTTTGAAGAGAGAAATGTTCTCAGCTTTGCTCTCATTAAATTGGGGAAAAGTTTTTAATGTGATTTAATGACAGAAGGAAAATAATTGTCTTTTTAAAAAAAAAACTAAATTATTACCCTTGGAATTTTCACATTAAAATTCTCTTCCTTTAAAAATACCATCCTTTAAAAATTGCTTGATACAGCAATAGGGCAGATAACTTTATTTTTCCTATTCTTTCTGCCTGTTTTTTTTTTCTAAATTATAGCCATCATATGATGACATGCTGATATAGATCCCATACTTTGTCTCTTTGTGGAAGTGAGCCTCAGATATCCTTGTCTCAGAACACTTCCCCATTGCATGATTGACATTTTCCTGAAAGACCATGGATTTGTGCCACTGATGTTGCATGAGTAGAACTTTCCCAAAGTCAATGTGAAAGTGTGACAAGTCCTTTAAAGACTTTCCATTCCCTGCACTAGCCATAGAAAAGGTGAGAGGTTTAATAAGTCAATAGATAATCATGGCATGCTATTTTTCCTAGCAGCATGTGCATAAATGATATTTCCTACAGTATTAAAGCTGACTGCAAGTTTGCATAAGGAGATTATGTGACTACTGCTATTGTCCTTCATATCATGGTTTTTTCTAACCAAAGGTGACATGGAATTATGGAAGAATATTAGGGTCTTTTTTGGCTTTTACCTTTAAGAAAAACTGTGGAGATTAAATTAGTCCATGAATGATATTTCAGGGAGTTCAGGCATTTTTTAAAGGTGTGAAGTAGTGATTAGAAATAATGCATAAGAGGTGATGATTTGGAGGTCATTATTCTGAAATAAAGCTTGTGGGAATTGAGTATCTTGCATCCTACTAAGCAGGAGCAGCTACAGGCTTCTGTAAAGCAAAATGGTTTATGCTTCACTGGCTTTTGCTTGCCATGCACATATGAGTTATGTTAGGATTAAAAACCATGATTTTCAAGAAACTTTTCTCTTTGCCTCTTCCAAGAATGCTCTCTATATGTGCACTTTGTAAAAAGTTTGACTAATTTTCACCATCTGATTTAACTTTGGTAATAAGACCCATATGTGTAATAGATAGAATGCTAGTAACTTTCCAACCTTATGGAGGGCTTAATCCTTTAGAAAACCTCTGCTAACAAGTCAGCAGAGTAGTGAGTTATTAATATGCTCCTGAAAACAAGATTAAGGATTCCTTTGATCCTCTTACTCCCTCTAAGCACAGTCATTCTTTATGTGTGGGCTGGGTTTTCAGATGGCATTACGTGTGTAGAGTCTTAAGCTCTAGTGGCCCACTGACCACCTACAAAATTTTCTAAGTATGACGTGACGCTGTGCACTAGATTGCTCTCCTGGGTGATGTCAGAGATGCTCACTAATGAACATTTAGTTTTCCCAGTACTCCTCCAGGATTTTCCAGTGAAGTATTTATCCATGCATCTGCTCAATATCATTGGAACTGCACTAGAAGTAGGATAATAGAGTTAAATAGCACATGCCACTTCTGTTCTTGATCACTCCTGAGGGAGGTGGTATTAAAAAGGTTTTTAAACAACTGTTCATCTCTACTATTTCAGTGGCGTGGCTGGAGTAAAACCTGGAATGATGAGTCAGTCAAAAAGGATGTCAGAATACTCTGTTTCATAAAAGCTCCTCTTCACCATGATATTAGTTCCCTATTAATCATAATTAGACTCATCCAACCTCCAAGGGTATTTTCCTAGAGCATGTGTTTTGTGACACAGCAAATCAGCCTCAGATCTGGATTTGTTTAGAAGTCCTTTTTCAGTCACATCTTGCCATGTTTGTTCATGGTCTGTTTTTCTCCAGTCATGTACCAAATAATTTTTTTTTTTTTTAAGAAGCTCCTTAATGACATTTCAAAAGATAAAATAAAATTCAATTGAAAATTCTAGTGGTGATCATGCTTTCTTTTTTAATATTTGTTGCATGCAAGGAATGGGGAGCTAGAAATTGGAAACTTGGTATTTTTGTAGCCAGGAATCCTGCTGATTGTTGAGATTTATAATTTGCTGACACAGGCACAGAAAAATGTGCCACAGTTATTTTAAATTTCTGGCTGTGTACCAGCTTGTGTACACTGTAGTGTGGCAGGTTTATGGGCTGTGTCATTATCCTCCTGGTGGTATTTCAGGATGTTGAGTTGGAAGGGAAGTGTTTTCCTGTATGTCGTAATGCAAATTTACTCCTTTTTGGGGGTGTTTAAAAAGTCGATTGGATATTATGTTAATTCATCTAGAACTCCTATTCTCATTTGGATTTGTATGAAAAACATTATTTCTTAACTGAGAGGTCAGATACTAGATCTCAAGCATATGAATCTTTTGGTTAATGTGTGGCCAGCGTGTGTACGTTTTCTTTGAGATGTACTGCCTTTGCCTCGGGTCAACTGCTGACTTGAAGCAAAGGCTGAAATGAAAAACTGTCATCTTGGGCAAGGCCACTGGCACACTTTGCAACCTCTCCAGAGTCAATAACTATATCCAATTGCATTCAATGTCAAACAGGCTGTTAGGTGTAATCCTTTGGAAGTCTTTTGTGTTACTTCACTTCTGTTCACCATTTAAGCACTGTGCACTTCTTAGAAAAGTTTTGTGCTAACTCCTTGATGCCAGCACACAGAGGTGCTCAAGCAGGTTTACATAAAACTGTGTTAACTGATGCTGATGATTTTGAAGCATTAGAGGGTTTTTCCTCAGGTAGCCAGTATAATATTTTAGTAGGTTAGGTCATATAGAGTTTTTCCACCTCACATTTCAGGTCTTGGGTGATCTGTCTAAACTACTTGGGCGTATGAGAGTCATTTGGAAAATGGAATATGTGACACTTTGATTAGTTTAAACTGAGCCGGTTGTAGTGACAACTATAAAAGTAGTTAGAAATTGAGATACAGAAAATGAGAATATTGTTGGAAGAATTCTAATTGTATTGTGTTTTCCTCCCAGTTATCCAAGAATAACTTAATCTCTTGCAAATTAATACTTGAGTTCTTTAATGCAATGTGAAGGAATCTTATGGTATGTTTCCTGATTCAATTTGAAGCAAACTTGCAGAAGCATTATCCATGTCTTAATTAACTATTATCACTCTGATTTAAAGATACTCAAATATTCAGTATAATACCTCAGAAGTAAGATTGCTCTAGCAGTAATGGTAATATACTATCTCTTTATATAATTCAGATACTGTCATCTGAATTACAGGGGTTGGAGAGAGGAGCCAAAAATGAGTTTTCCACTTTCAGCAGTTTCATCACAACTATCAACCAAAAGAAAGAAGACATCGTAAACAGAAACTCACCTACACAACTTGTTATACCCAACATCAGGAATGGTAAGAAAATAAAAACCCTATGTTACTTAGTTACCAATTTAAGCAGGTGCTCAGTGTTCTGCCAGTATTTGTATTGTGATAATGTCAGAAAATGTAAAAATTCAGGTTTTGTTAGATTATACGGAGCTGTGCATTGTAGAGGCAGTGATACATACAATAGTCCATCCTCTGTAAAAATTATGTTGTAGCAACAAGTAAGAGAAATAGACCCAGAGAATGAAATAATGGCCTGAAGTTTTAGAGAAAGCTTCAGATTCTGCAGTCTGTGTGCAGGTACTGTTTGTATAACTGCAGCCAGGTGGCTATTACTCTAGGAAGTGCATCAGAACTTTGAAGAGAAGATAATTTTGTCTCAGTTTGCAGGATGATAGGAAAGAGGCAAACATGATGCTTTAGATGGAGAGAGCTGCTCTTTTTCAGGGAAGAGGAAGGGCAGTGATGACACAAAATAAAATTCCTGGGCAAAGGCTGGTAATTTCTGAAGAGCTTTTAAGTCAAGAAGGAAGGTTGTTGTGGTACAATGAGGTAACAATAATTGATGAGAAGATGGAAAGCAGAGCTGTGTATTCCAAATGTGAGTAGAATTGTGAAACCTGATGGGTTAGACCTGAAGTTTTTATGAGATTTTTGGGGTAGGATTCAAAATTTCAGTAATTTAAGATGTTTGGTTAAAGGCTATACAAACATATTTCTTATTTTTGAGCAGGTCCCCATCAGCCTTCTTATTCTGTGATTCTCTGCTCTTTATAGCTCTTGTTGAACTCAAGCCTAGAAAGGTAGAGATGGCAGTAGTAAGAGTTTGGAACAAAGCCACAGACAGGTAATGTCAGTTGCTCAAAATTGAGCTTGAGATGTAAAATTAAGCAGATATTTTTATAATTTCAGGATTAGGATAACTTGCACCTATAAAATCAGTTTCTTTTTTCTAACAGTGCAAAATGCACTTAATTTTTTTAAGATATATGTATTTTCTGGGGTGGGGAAGGAAAAAAAACCAACCCCAAAACATTGTAACAAGCCTCTCAGTTAGAAATGGATGACATACCATCTCTCTGGTGTGTTGGCCACATCACTCAATTTGGTGCAATCAGCAAACTTGCTGAGGGTGCACTCAGAGTCTATATCATTGATGACGATATTAAACAGCACTGGTGCTAGCACAGATGCTTGAGCAACACCACTTGTCACCCCTGTCTACCTAGACATAGAGGCATTGACAGCTGCCCTTTGGCTGTGACCATTCAGCCAATTTCTTATCCACCAAACAGTCCACCCATCAAATCCATATCTCTCCAACCTAGAGAGAAGGATGTTGTGGCAGACTGTGTAAATACTTTACAGAAATGCAGGCAGATGTTATCTGTGGGTCTTTCTGTGTCCACTAATGTAGTCACTCCATTGTTTTACATGACTTGCCTTTGGGGAAGGTGTGCTGGCTGTCTCAAATCAATATAGATATGTACATATATTGATAATACTTTAGGCTTGAGTTCAAAGAGTGTGAAATTTTGGGAAGGAAAAAAAGAAGCTGGAGAAGGTGGTGATGATAAAATAGGCATGAAAGCCAGGAGGGTTGTTTGCTGTGTACAGAGGTGGTATTTCTGTAATAAGTCTTTTAATGCAACAATCCATGCATGAACCACATTGTTCTAGTTCTTTCATAATCTCACAAGATTTGTTTGCTTTACCTACTTCTATAATTTTCATCTGCCATCACCTGTGTTAGTCACCATGAGAGGTCCTACTATTCTAAATTTATCTTAAATTTTCTTGTACTAGTCAATTTCACTTTGTATCAATGAGATTTTTTTTCCTAGAAGTTTTTGATCATTCCCTGAGCAGTCATGCATTGCTGAGTGTTTATACTTGATGTAACTGGGCAAACAGCCAGAAATTATTGCTTTTGCTTGTCTTGTAACACTGTGTTATTGCTACTTATTAGCACAATATATAGAGTTTCAAGTTTCTCCTCAATGGAACTCAAATGACAGATCTTAATTAATATTTTTGAATGTCAGACAAGCAAACAAATCTGTTTACAAATCAACTTGAATCATGGCAAAACATACTGAACTTGACAATATTTACTAAACATCATTAAAACTCAGTTTAAGTGTATCTAATTTAAGCTGAATATATTTCAGAGAAAATTGCATTGCTATCAGGGTGCGAGTAACCATCTCAGCACCTGCAGCCTCAATTTACTGAAATGAGAAACAGTTTTTGTCAGCAACTATCTCTTCTGCAGACATGGAGAGAATATTTTCTTGTGTTCAGCTGGTTATAAATTGATGTTCAATCGATTTAAGATTGAGAAAACATGAGAGCTAAATGAGAATTATGAGTCTCTCTCGGAGTATAAAAATAAGGCGTGGTCTTTCTTTTAAGTCTGTCCATCCTTTGAGAGAATCATGTGCAGTAGTAGAGCACTTGGATGGTGGCACTGTTTGACACCTTGGCATGAATTAATTTAGTATCTTTGTGTCCACTTTGTTTTTTAGGTTACCAGTCTTCTCTTTAAATAGCTTTAAATTCCAGCTGTGAGAGTAGGGCAAGGTTCCATAAAATAATTGATGCAATACTCGGGGGATAGAGGGCAGCTCTGATGTGTTATCATCTAATAAATGATGGCTGAACTAAGTCACAGTGACAGTGTCTCTGTCATTAGCATGAATTAAAAAAATGTGCCTTGGGTTATGAGCGAAAAGAATCTGCCTTTGGGTTTGGGGGGTTTTGTTAGCATCTATTTCCTACTGTGATATGTGGAGCAGGCAGCTGAGCAGTGACCCTACTTCGATGTTCAGTTAATTTGAAAAAACAACAACTCTTGGAAAAAGCTTAGAGGATTCTTGGACAATTCATAGAGAATTTTAGTTTAATATATTGACTTTTGAGGGCACATATAGTGTCTTTTATCAAATAGACATCATAACACACAGAAATGCTTTTTAAAAATGCACTATAAATTGGACTAAAAAGCATTTTAAGGATATTTGGGAAGGCACTATCAGCAAATGGATATTTGTGTGTACTGCGTTGGAATTTTTGGTTTTGTCATTGTTTTGGTGGGTTTGTTTTGCTTGGTGGCCAGACATCCTACAAATTGCTCTCACTTCATAGTCAGCAGGTCATGGGAAGAAAATAAGATGAAAAAGCTCAAGGGCTGAGATAAGACAATTACTGTCCAATTACCGTCACAGGCAAAACAAGATTGACTTGAGGATATTAATTTATTGCCAGTTGAACAAAATAAAACTCAAAATACCTTCTTGCTGCTCCCCCTTTTTTCTTACGCCTTTGTCTTTCAAACAGGAAATATAATAAGGTCACTCTTGGAAGTTCTGTTAATTCCACTATATTCTTAGATTTTTTTTTTTCCTCAGTATACAAGTTGCTTTGGTCGAGTTCCTCATAGATTCTGGATGATATGATCAGAATAGGCACTTTATTGATGCATTTGACTTTAGAAGGCACTTGCCTTACTGTTCAGAAGGTTGAGCCTCCACAGCTACAGATTTAATGAAAACTCTGCAGGACTCAGGTCTATTTCTAGAAATATGTATGAACTTCGAGGTTTCTTGTGTGATTTGAAAACTGCTGTATGTATACCAGTGCATGTTGCTGATGCAATACCAGCATGTTAGTATATTTTGATTTTTTTTTTTTCCCCTAATAATGTCTGAGAACAGAGGTCACCAGCTTTTTATTTTGTTGCTGGCTTTTTTGTTTCTACCTGCATCATATCACTAGTTCAGCTGAGAATATCTGACTTGGATTTTTTTTCTTTGTTTTTGAAATAGGCAAATCATTTATTTGCAGCGTATTCCAGGTGCTTATGGAGGCTTTCTGCCTCCATTGAAAGGAGGAAGCACTTGCTTATTACCAAAGGCACAATTAAGAGCTCAGGATACAGGTGGGGGGGGGTTTGTTTTCATTTAGTTGAAATTTCCATCACATCTGGAATGAACATGTGGTAAGAAAAGGGTGGATGAGAATGGTTTTAAAGATGTAGAATTCATCAGTGTGAGTTAAGGCCTTTTTCCTCTGATCAAGGTATATGCACGCACACATGTATGTCTGTCTTTTACTAGCTCAATGTAAATCAATATGATTGTATTGTTTATTGTTGTTCTTATTTTTTGTCATAAGTGAGAGATCTACCGCCTATTTGCCTCGATGTACGACAAAAACAGCGCATCTCCATAGATACACTGCCCCAAGAGCTGAAAGCACCGATTCCTCCTGAACCTTCTCTTCCCATACGAACCAAAACTGTGAAAGATTTTCAGTAAGTTAAACTGGTAGTTTCTAAAAGCATGCTTTCTTTGTTTTGGACTTGTTTTCATTTAGTCCTAATGCACACTTTTGATTTTGTTAATTTCAAATGAGGAAGCAGTTCAATAAGATTGACAAATCTGGTTGCAATGGTGGAATTGGTAACTTGGTTACTGTGAAAATTACCAGAATTCTTTCTCTAGCTTGTGTTGTTGTGCTCAGAAAATAATAAAGCTTGTATTTCAGAGTCAGAAATTAAATTCTGCATGTTCAGTGATTGTTTAGTCTTGGAAAAAAAGTATGAATGGCTTATTTTATGTTTGAAAACCCCTTTCAGCCTTGAGATTTTTGTTTGTATGGCCAGTTACAGAGTGCTGTCTGTCCATTGAGATGCTTAGCAATCTCAGTCTTCTGTGAAACATCAGACACTTCAACATCATATTCGAGCCCCTGGAGTGGTGGTTATGTGGAATGATATTTCTAATTTTGGCTAAAAGTGCAGGTGACCTTTCGTCATGCATTATGTTAAAGAGCTGGGGACAAACAAGGATTTGTATCACCATTGTTGTTGATAACCAAAATGGAGGTCTGCTTCAAAGGTTGGCTGGAGGTTTTTTTTAATGTCTGTTATACAAAATTTCATGTGCAGGCACTTGCTTTACAGTCCATTACTTAGAAAGAATTAAAGAGCAAATATATTTTTTGCTTGTCTCTTTAGGGACCATGTAGAATTGCATAGAAAGATTGGATTTTATTTGCAATATTTAGAGAAAGAAAAATATGTACAAATTGCAATGAATTTGACTAGTTTAGGTGCTTGCATACTTAAATAAATTAGTCATTGCATCTTCAGTGTAATCCATTCTGCTAATTATTTGCATTGACATGCTGAACTGTGACACTATGAATTAAGATTTTGAATTAGAGACATTGCTCAGTTGTATTGAACACAAACTATGCTTTTGTTCTCTTGTAATACCATGATCTTAAAATGACAGGGAAGATGTTAGAAAGATACTGATATGACACTTATCTGTTTTAAGTGCACTCAGTGAGGAAAGCGTGGAGTTACAGTGCAGTTTAAGGACTAAGTGTTTGGGAAGACTGACCACTTACATTACCAATAATTTAACATATTCTTTCTAGGGATGATGTGGAAAAGGCTAAGTCATCAGGAGATTGGAAAGCTGTGCATGATTTTTATTCAACAACATTTGATTCTTTCCTGGAGATCAATGCTGCATTCAAGGTAGAAAATGATTAATAATACTGTTTAGTACTTACATTGCTTTGTATCTTCAGAATGTTCACAAAAAGTTAAAGGCTCACAGGTGGTTACTAAAGATCTCTAAACTAGTTTTCTTTTGATCTCACCTGCCTTTGGCAGAAAATCTGGGTTTGCATTGATTTATAGATTCCAGTTAGAGTAAAATTCATTTCATTGACACTGTAACTGTATAGATACCCTTCAACAGAAAGTCCAGTTTAATAACAGACAAATCTAGAAACAGAAATAGTCTCCCTAGCAATACATATAATATGGGCTCAAGTAGTGTTGCTGGTTTTGTGTTGTCAAGACATACTCTGTTTTCCTTGAGAAAGATAATTTGTGAATGAAAACTTTCTGAATTCATGCTAAAATAATATTTCCTGTTTATTACAGCAACAGTGTGGTTATAATATTTAATATGGATTGTAGTGTCTGAACCTAGACAAAATAACCTGTGACTTTTGGTTACTTAAATACTAATGTTTAGGTTCATCTTTCACTTATTAATAAAAGCAACTTGGATTCTTATGTTTTGATAAGGAAAGTGAAGTTATTTCTATATGGTTTTTGTTTAAACTTGCTGTTACACTTAGCTGAAATATTGCAAACATTTCAAAACCAAATGCTCTGTGTACTGTCTGAATTACAGAAAGATACCAGTTCTCCATTTAATACCATTGAGGACTCTGGAATCAATGCAAAGTTTGTGAATGTTGTCTATGATGCCTTATTAAATACTGTAAGTAAGAGAAAGGAATTCATGTTTTAAAACACTGAAACAATTATTTCAGCAAGGAAATTTGCCAAGAAGCAATAATACTGTAACGTTTTCTCAGATAGGCACGATTTCTGAAGATTCTCTCAAAACATACTTAAAATGATCTCATGGGAATTGCCATAGAATCATGAAAAAAGAAGGAACTTTTTGCTGCTAGTAATGCACAGTTTATACTGTGGAAGACTGCAAAGACTATGTGCAAGATACGATGTGACTGTGATGGGACACTTTGGTGGGAAATAAGGGAAGTGTGAGGATGGAAGTAGCAAAAAGTAGATACTGAGCCTTGTGAAAAAAAGGATGTAACTCAGAATTTCTGTTCATGGTTTTTATGTTGAAAGATGCTGGAGCTCAGCATGGTAACACAAGGATTCCTTAGCTAGCTTGAATCACAAGCAAAACAAACTTACTTGGTCACACGGCTCCGTGTATGATTACATCAAATGTAATTTTTGCTCTCCTTTTTCTATAGCCTCAAGATGTTCAGAAGTCAGTCCTAAAAGGAGTAATTAATGGTCTTCTACAAGAATGGAAAGGGTAATGCCAGCACTTAGTGCTGATATTGTTTTTGTCTTTATTATTCTAGTCAAAAAAATGCAATTTATTTGACTCATAAGAGCTTGTCTCCTTTTGGAAGGCAAACCTGCTGGAAATATATCTTGAACTCTGTCAGTTGATATTGAACCTCTGGGAAGCAAACCCCCCCACAGAGTGTCAGCTTCTCGTTGCTCGTCTTTTGGGCATCTGAACTGTGAGATTAATTAAGAAATTTGTCCACAGTGAAATATATTCTTTCTATGCACTCCCAATAGCAACTAGATAATTCCTTGTTCTGAAGTTTATTTTACAGTGCAGTTCATGTATGGCAAGAGCTTAGAGAGCAGTGCAGCATGCAGAAAGGGACAACCCAAAGGCAGAAGATCTGGAGATACAAGACAACATTTCAGCAAGAAGTATAGAAGTGAGAATGCATAGGTTGATCTACAAAAATAATATAGCAAGACATTACTTGTTGTTTCTCAGCTGTAGCCCAGCCCTTAGCTATTCCTCTTTTCACTTTAAACTGTGCTTTTGCTGAGTGTCTTTGATTCTGTAAAAGCTCTGAAACAGATCAACAGCAAGAAGTACAGAAGCTGCAGTGCTAGAAGTGTGTGGAGAATTGTGGCAGGCAGCATCAAAGAATATCAGCTGGAGCACCTCTTCTACAAGAACATGCTGAAAGAGTTGGTGTTGTTCAGCCTGGAGAAGACTTGTGGAGACCTTATAGTGGCTGACCAGTACCTGAAGGGGGCTTACAGGGAAGCTGGGGAGGGACTGCTTGCAAGGGCACAGAGCAGTAGAATGAGGGGCATTGTTTTTAAATTAGAGTGTATGTTTAGGTTAGGCATTCTGAAAAGTTCTTCACAGTGAAGGTGATGAGACAGGTTGCCAGAGAGGTAGGTGGAGGCCTCAGCCCTGGAGACATTCAAGTTCAGGATTGATAAGGCTCTTAGCAACCTGATCTAGTATAAGATGTTCCTGCTCACTGCAAGAAGATTGGACTAGATGGCCTTTGAAGGTCCCTTCCCACTCAACACATTCTGTGGTTCTAGGATGGGGCAAATAAACTCTTTTGTGGTGTCACCAAGATAGACAACAGCACAGACTTCCCCCTTTGGAACATGTTTTGCTCTTTAAATCTTAATTTTTATTTTGCCTTCTGTTATGCCACAAAAGACCCTAAAATACCCTGCTGCATTTAGAGAGTAGTCAGAATCTTTAATTGTCCTTATTGGTTTCTGAGAATGGTGAGGATCCTAAAATAAGTTGTTCTACACATGTTGTCAAAGCAAAGTTACATTGTAGGGTGCATGTTTCATTACTCATAATGTGTGTATATAATGTATACATATGGTTCTGCTTGTTATTTCATTCATTCAAAGGCCACGAACAAAAGATGATCTTAGAGCATACTGTATACTTTTACAGGTAAGAAAAACACAGGCTTTTTTATTTAAATATATGTCTGCTTAATTTAGAATCTATAAACCAGTATACTATGTAGACAAGATGCTTCACATTTAATTTCCTGAGAATATATTAAAACATGAAAGAAGCATAGAGTATGCATGATGGGTGCCTAAGGGAGCTTAAGGGAAGAAGGGAAGAAAGCTGATGGGGAAGGGTTGCAAAGGTTAAAACTAACAGTTTGGTATGTAATTGTTTGCTATAATTTTGTGAGCTGAAAGAACAAATGTTTTAGCAGGCTATTTGTTCTTATTTCTTCTTATTCTCAGGTTTGCTTTATTGGTGTGCTGTAACTCTGATCTGAAAGTTTCAGTATATGGACTTTTTAAAATTCCTGTTACTTTCTCTTTCATTTTATCCAGCTGACTATCTACTTGGCTACATTGCCTGTTTTTTGCCTGTGTGAACCTATTGCCTTTTCTGCTATAGCTGATTTGCCTTGGTAAAAAATTTCCCTGTTAAATTTTGCCAGCATGAATGATACCCCTCCTTCTGTGGAGAGGTCTTTGAGCAAATCAGTAATTTAATTTTCTGAGACAATAGATTTCTTCTCTGAGGTGGTATACTAGCTGTGAGTTAAAAGGAATGTATTCTGCTGAAAAGTGGGAATTGATGTGTAAGCTCATATGTAAGATGGAAAAGAGGTTCGGATTGATGTGAAGGAGAGCAGCTGCAAGAATTTTTATTATTGAGGTAGAAAGAACATCACTTAGAGGAGTGCCAATTATGTGCTGTACAATAAATGATAATCCAGGTTAGTATACACCTCTTATCTGTGGGCTTTCTTTTACAAAAAAAAATTTCCTTTTACAATATACAAGTTGTTTATTTTTTTCTTCTTACTAAAAGTTGCAGAGCACTTTTTTTCTGTAACTTTAGCACTGTTACAGCAATTTTGTTAATTCCTTTCTTGCATAATTGTATTGGCAACAGCAAACATGAAATATCCTAATGTCAATTAGGCATTAATGTCAATGCCTAATGCATTTTTTTCTAATCTTTTTCAGAATCCTCAGTTTAGTAACACTTCTACTTATGTCATCTACGCTCACTTGCTAAGACAGATAGCAGCCTTAACAGAAGCTGACCATCATTTCCTAGTGCACTGGTCCAAAAAGTAAAAAAAAAAATCTAAAACCCCTTAAAATTCTATTTTTAGGATTGCCGTTGTTGCTGTATTTCATTTAATGTTGACTGACTTATAAATTGCATGAAGATTAATTTCCTAAGAAGTCTTTTTGTTATTTTTGAAGTACATTTGGACGTAGTTTACTCAGTGATACTGATTTATAGATACAGATTGTGTATGATGTATAAACAATAATATCTTTGGTGCAAAGAAGCCTTAATTGCAACATAGCATAAGTAAGTTATTTTTCATTAATGCATGCAAAGTAACTAATCTATGTAAAATTTTTTAGATATGTGTTTAAATGGTATTATTAATATAAACATTTTAATAATTGTTTAAATAAAGATTTATTTCATAATTTGCACAGAGATTAAAAACATAATTAGGGGTGCACTGAAGATCTTCTCTGTGTGCCAGTGCTTGAATGCTTGTTGCTTCAAACTTTGTTTGGAATTCTGTTTTTCTGTATAAGATGAAAGCATGATTTTTTTAAAATCACATTGAAATCTGATAATATTAACTATAGTGTGGGTGGGCATTGATCACAGGAGAGTAACTGCAGCATGTCTGGTTTAGGATTTCTCAAAGGAGATTCAAGCAGCTGGTGGACAGGTTACTGCAATTTATTTCTTTACGCCTATTTCCTGCAAAACCTGAAGAGTTTCCACCTATGGTGAAATGCACCTGGTGGATTCCATCAGCAGCCAAAGTCCTGGCTTTATTTAGTAGGTATTTCTCTTGAATCATATATGCATATGTATGTGTGATGGTGGCACAGTATGAACTAAGAGAAAATGCAGAGAAGAGAGAAATACTATTGAAGTGTCAGGCTTAAAGTCAGTCCCATTTTCCTGAGTAATAGAAACACTAGGAGAAAATTAATCTAACTGGTGAAAATGAAATCAAAATTCAGTTCTAAGTGAAATAGAGAAAACTTCTAATTGTTTGGCACTATATGAATGTTAGATAATGAGTTTGCTCTCTTAAACCTTGGTTGGTTTTTTTAATTTGTTTTTTTTAATTTTCATACTGATGGGTCTAGATGGTATATTGGTTACCTGAAGAAATAGGTTTAACTTTGTACGCTATGTTTCATGTCCTTCCTTTTCCGTCCTTTTTACAAGCAAGTATCAGACTCAAACAAGTAATCATTAACTGGAAAGTATGCAGATATTAGATCCATCACAGTATTTGAAACCAAATTAAGCTGTTTAAGAAATCCTCCTATCAAACTGCTTTTTCATTGATTCCAGTAAATGGTCTGGAGTCAAATAGAAGCTCTTATCATAAATGAGCTGAACTAGGGATGTACTGTTTTCTGCAGCATTTCATCTGATGTTTTATGGTGTTATGTTATAGCTCAAATTCTGTAGCTAAGAATGAGACAAATTTACCAGAAGCTGATTTGCTTTTTCAGTAATCGCCAGTATTCCAGAGGCCTAGAAAACAGATGTGATGAATCCAGACAATATTTTAAAAGAATTTTTGGTTTTGTTTGTAGATGCTGCAAATACTCTGATCAGCCCTTCTATTATTTCATACACTGATTTCTATAATTCTACACTTGATCATATTGATCTTATGGAAGAATATCATAACTGGCAATGCTATGGAAATTCTCACAGGTAAGAGGTGGTTTCTTTTTAAGTATCATTTCACAGCACCATTTCTGTGCTATGTATATATATACTTCTGACTATACTTACTACTGCTAGGATGCAAGATTGACGTAATAAATTTCATTCTGCCTTTGTAAACTGACAAAAAGTTGTAAAATGCAGATGACAGTAATACAAATTATTTATTTGCATAGACTTCTAAGATTCAAATTGTAGTGAGGCTTGTTTTACTACAAACATTTTAACCTACAATACATTCATAGACAGTGGTGGGGTGTGAATACTTGCCAATAATGAAAACGTGCCTAGTTACCTGTAGATATGTGGCTCCAATCACATTTGTTGCACTGAAAGGAGTTGGACTGCTTGTTACATGAAAATAAACACATGCAAGTCAAACCTTTATAGAATCTAAGCTTGCAAAGATATTTTTCCTCTGGAGAGGTAGAAGAAAGTTTGATTTAGAAACATGTAGAGAAACAGCCATTTCATCTTTCTGCTGAAGTTGGAAGTCTTGTTAGTTTTTCCTTAATAAAAATGGGGATTTTAAGAGCTATATCTTTCAGCACATCAGTATGTATCACTCAGTTTTCACAACTTGAATCACAAAGTTGATTAAAATTTTCCCATACCTCAAGATGCTTCAATAAGTTAATTCTAAGACACAAATCATCCCAATGTAGCTTTCTGGTTTTTGTGTATGTAATATCCCTTGCCATGAGCAGCAGTTGAGAAAAACTTGGAGAGCATAATTTGCTCCACTGAAGCAGATACTTTAGGCTATGCTTCCGTCTTCTGCCTGCTATGCTGCTTGGGAAGGAAGGGAAACAAAAAACCCAAAAACAAAAAACACCATTCATGAGAGCAATAAATGTGCAGTAGGCTTTGCATAGTCTCAGTCAAAGCTTTGGAGTCTAACTATTGCTGAGCATCTATTTAATTTTTTAATTTTTTATGCATTGACACAATCTCACTGTTTTGGCACCCACCTCCAAGCTTGGAAAAGGGCTGTGAGATTTCCACTTGCTCCAGTTCATTCCAGGTAGCTGGACCACTGATGTCTCAGTGGTGTCACTATGAATCAGAGATGCCCTCCATCTCCCTTTCATGCAAAAAAGAGAAGAATGGGTGAAGAGATTTGAGTTTAGAAACTAATTTTAATAGATAATGAAAGAATAAATTAAAAGAAAAAAGGTTAAAAGATATACAATGTAGAAAAAGCTGTATCAAGCTCCCACAATGCTGATCAGTTTCCAGATTGGGACCAGCAACAGTCAGGAGCTGGATCCTACTCTGGAGTCAGGAGAGCTCAGATAGGGGTCAAAGACAGATGGACAGGGTCTTTCCTAGGCATCAGCCATGGAAGAAAGAGAGCTAACCCTTTGATTCTTCAACTTTTATAATGGGATGGAATACTCCTGTTGGTCAGTTTTGGGTCACCTGCCCTGTCCTCTCCTTGTAGCAGGTGGGACCCCCCTATATCTTTCCATTTCCAGCCCCTGGTGGGACAAATGATGCATCCAGTGACCTTGATTGCCATATTGATTAATGAAAATAAAAGCCTCTTTCATATCATTCCTTGCTATAATCAGGTTTTGTCAGTCTGAGGGCAGATACTTTGAACAACGTGCTGTTAATTTCAGAGTTTAGTCAGACAGAAGATGCCTAGCTANTTCTAAACAAAGTTTGCTTGATGCATAATTTCCATAGTAAATTAAGTGCAGACTATTATTCTTAATATAAATCTTTTACTCTTCTACCACCATACATTTTCCCAATGTTATGTCTTTTAACTCTGTACTGTTCCAGTTAAAAACAAACAAAATAACCCACAACAGCCACCCCAAAGAATTACAATCAAGAATTTATACTTAGAACCAAGAAGGCCAAGTAGGCGCAAGTCCTCGTTTACCTTCCATATGAAAGATTTTGAAATACCCAATTCTTCAAACTAAGTCAACATTCCTTGGAAAAACATGTGGATTAGGATTTCCAGGAGACTTAAGTGAGAATATTTTTCCTCATTTTCCTTTGTTTCTTAAAGTTGTTAGAATGTAGAGCTTCTCACAGGCTGAATTTAAGAGGTACATGTAGTCTGGATTGAAGATGTGCTTGTAGAGACCAAAGCGCTGGGAATTTAAATATAAACAACTGCTAGCTGACGACATGAGCTAAATCAACTGAAAAAACCCTGCCAAAATAGCTAGTATAAAAAAATATTTTTCTGAATTTTTTCAAATCTATTTGATTGCAGTGGAATGTGGCTGTGATTTTTAGAAGTGCTAAATGCTTGCAACCATGGGTTGGATATGAAGGTCTTGAGCCAGAATCAGATAATTTGAAAATCAAGTATGCCAAACCAGAAATATTTCTACTGTGCACCTAAGAATGCTGCACTGAGAAAGCTGTTTTTGTTATTTTTGATGGATAAGTATTATTACAAATTACAGTTTCTAGTAGTATTCGCAAGTAACACTTTGTTCTACCTAATTGAGTATCTGTGTGTACAATACCAAAAAAAGCAGCTATTTGCAAATTGCCTTCAGGGGAGGGCAGATAGTAACTGAATGTATTCTGGAAAAGAAAAAATATGCTGGATGGAAAAAAGGATCTATTCTCTTTTTAGGTTTTCCTTCTGTCAGTACCCATTTATTATTTCCATAGCAGCAAAAAAAGTTATTATTCAAAGGGACTCAGAGCAACAGATGATAAGCATTGCACGGGTAAGTCATGTAATAATAAATTTTTGGTACAATGTAAGTTTTCGTTACATTGATACTACATACAGCCTTTCATCACTTCTGGTACTTCAGTTTATCCTGATAAAAAACTTGAGCCATTTTACTGTTATTAGCTTAAAAATGTCCATGCTTGATCTCTCAGCATTTTTTATTTTCATTGCTTAGTTTCATGATACTTTGTGTCATGGAGAAAGAATTACAGTGCCTTTTTTTTTTTTCTGTCATTTTTGAGAAGCAGTGTGCTAACATGTTAAATTAACAAGATAATTAAAGAAGAAAAAACCCATGAGAATTTTGGACTGTTTCCTATTATAGTCTCTGAAGATACATTGTCATGGAAGACCATGGTGCAACTGCATGCTTCCAAGTCACAAAAGAGCTACAGCTTCTTTGTGGCCTCTTTTCTTCTGAAAGGCACTTTGTCTACCTCTTTCAGTGGTAGTTTTCTTCAGATACTAGATGGCTTCCTGAGTGCACCACCACCTATCCATTCCTGTCTCAATGGATTTTTTTGTGAATAGCTTAAATAAAGTATAAGCCACTTTGTGGAATCTTATGGGTATACTTTTAACTACTGAGGGGTTAAATAGGCTGCTGCAATTAGAATCATAGAATAGTTTGGGTTGGAAGGGACCCTGAAGATCATCTAGTTCTAACTTTGCCACCTTCCAGTTGCTACCTTGTTAAACTTCCTGATAAATTCAATCAAATACAGTGTAAATGATGTCGGCAATAGAAAATAACTTGTTCTTTATCTCCTAGAAGATACTAAAGCAGCTGTCATATTAGGGTAATGTCATTAATGCAATATACCAAGGATCATTTACATTTAGCCAGCGTGGCACTTCTGTTTTTTAAAATGAAGGTATTTCAATGATGATGTTTCTTTTTCATTGAAATAGCAAAGTCTTGTGGATAAAGTCTCTCGCAGACAGAAACCTGACATGAATATGTTGTTCCTAAATGTGAAAGTGAGGAGGACGCACCTGGTTAGTGATTCACTTGATGAGGTAACAACAAGTTTAATTAAATGGTGTGTTGCTGCAGAATAGGTGCTGCACTGAGATTTCCCTTTGATAAGTCATATTTAAATCTTTCTTCACCAAGAGCTGGGGAATACAACTGTCTAATATTGAATAAAAAGAACTGAATTACTGTCATAGTAGCAGTGCTGCAGAATAGTTAAGGTTAGACTGTCTGAACTTTATTTCCCATCCCCATAATGCCTCCAGAGCTAAGCCCATAAGAAACATACCGTGTGACATGGAAGCATAAATGTATTTGTGTTCACAGTTCTTATCATAAGAATGCAGTGCATTATTATCAGGTTATGTGGGACTTGCTTCCACAGTAGGTGCATGAATAGTATGTGACTAATCACTAATGAGTTTGTTCTGTTCTAATTCTTGAAATATTTTTATTATTTTCCTTCTCTAACTTCTCTATCCTATAAGAGTTATTTTCAGCTTTATCAAGTTCTTATCTTGATTTATAACAAATTCTTCACATTCTTGAATGTGACTTTTTTAAACTGGTTTTAGAATTGGAACAGATGTGTTCATTGGAGTAGGCAATTATTCAGTTCCACCAAAAATTACCAATTAACATAATTAAATCAAATTTTCTATTCTTTCTCAACATTAAATCAACTTGATGGTATTAAAAAATTTTTACTTAGAAAACAGTACCAAAAAAATTGGTTACTCATGTTCATAAAACATGAGTTTAATTTTTTTTTGGTCTTGTTAAATTGTGTATCATGGCCATCTCTCCTAAGATAGAAGAACTATGAGTGGTAATACTGCTTTCTCTCAGGCACTCTTGAGTTGGTTTGGGTTTTATCCTCTTACTGTACTGAAGTAATCAAGAGTAACTTCAAGACTTGTGATGGCTACAGTATTCTCCTGTTTTTCTCTTGGTTTTTTCCTGCCCATCTTGAGGAGAAGTAAGAAAGTGTTGTCCATATTTTCAAACATCTGGGGAATGTGAGGTGGGGGAAAGATGTATTATTTGTATTTCAAATTTAAAAAAAAACAAAACCAGTTTGCAAAGTAAAATCACTGCAGCTAGTAAAAAGCTTGTGTCAAATATATCTATAGTTATGAAATCCATGGAAGAGGAATTTACTTGAGCAGCTAGCAACACAGAAATTATTTTCACATGCATTTCCCTGACTGGTTTAAACACTCTCTCTGGGGCTGGCCAACAATTAATGATTTCTGCCCAGCAAATAATGGTTAAAAGAAAAATTGTAAAGGGACTCAGTCTGAAAGGTCACTGCTAATTGTGAAAGGCCATAATCTAATTCTTTACAGTTCTTTTGCATGCCTGGATGAAGTGCTGTCTTCAGGACAAAGGAGGAAAAAGAGCTTGTTCCCATTATCTGAAAGACAGTTTTACAAACAGCTGATACTTGCTGGCAGGTGCCTGGTGCTGCACAGAGCAGTGTCCAAATACTGGAAGTTTTAGCTTCCTCATTATTTCTAAATATCAACAAAGGATGTCCTCTGTGTCTAGAGGCAGAGATAATGCATTGAATCTCCTTTTTATTTCTTCCCTACCTATTTTGCTACAGCTAGCGAGGAAGAGGGGAGATCTGAAAAAGAAGTTGAAAGTCACATTTGTAGGAGAAGCTGGTCTTGATATGGGTGGCCTGACAAAAGAATGGTTTCTTCTTCTTATTCGTCAGATTTTTCACCCAGATTATGGTGAGTCCTCATAAATTTTCCAAAGTCCAGTGTGGAAATTTTTGCATTTTAAATTATCAAAACACTGATGCATGAGAATTCTTCATTCAGCTAGACTAGTTACTAACTGACACAAAAACAAAAAAACAAGGAAGTCAGATTTGTGTATGATGAGAAATTTTGGCATAGAGGAAGGGGAAAGAGTGTCAAGTACATGAAGAGCTTTGAAGATCCTGACATTTGACAAGGGTGTCAAGGCATTGCTGAAAAACTAGGAGTGGAATGGCAAAATTCCTTCATCAGTGGAAAGGTTTACAATTAAAATTAGGATTCAGCTTTATGAAAATTCAGTCTTGCCAAATCTTGTTTCAGAAGCCAGAGGCTCAGTGTTTAGGGTTTGTTACTATGCCTGGGTTAGTGAGCATATTGGGTATGAAGCAGAGGGATTCAAGACTGGCAGGAGATTTTCCATGAAATTCTTCCTCTAATGTATCTGTGGTGCTAGTGTCTCCATCCTTATACAGTGTTGATTTATCTCTGGGCAAAAGGGGGAAGGCTATCAACTATTTTATGAATTGGGACAAGGGTAATTTAAATTTGTTATAACTCAAGTGGAATTTGGCCTTTCTTTTCTGATCTGGGATGTGATATTCTTGTTCCAAAATAGGAAGTAGATGATCTAGCAAATACACATTTGCCCTTATTTCCACTTGGATATTTGTCACCTGCTGTCCTTGCCTTCATCTTCTCATGCTGCATTTTCTGTTTTTACACTCCCCTCAGCTATCTTCATATTACTAGTTTAGGGACTTTAGTTCCTGGTTTTCATAAATGGCTACAGTTGGATGTGTTACTGAGCTCAGTTCTGACAACTGCTGACTGTGACCTCTTATGTATCAAAGGCTTCCGCTTGAACGGGTAGTTGCACTGATAGTCTCTGCAAGTTCTAACACTATCTCTGTTATTTGTATAGGTAGAAGTTAGTTCTTAGTCTCTACAAGTTCTAACATTATCTCTGTTACTTGTAGAATTTAGTTCTTTCTTGAATCTTTGTCGTATTATATTCTGTGTGGGATGTCTGTGTGGCTGGTATCCTTAAGAGTTCTGAGGTGCTCTCAGGAGAGAGGTCCTTCAGTCAGATGCTGAGGCATGTGACACAAAATTAAGTACTTTGCCTTTGCTGTGACCTTGGAGGCCACAGTGAAATTTGCAGGACCAAAGTGGGGAAAAGGAAGGGGTTTATGACATTCGAAGATGGGAAAAAGTATATGTTTTTATATTGCTATCAGTGCATCTGAATGGCTTTTTTTTTCTCCACTCTGATTCAGCTTTCCTCAGCTGTGCAAGTGACATCACTGTTCCCAGGCTGACTCTTAAATTAGAAACATTGATTTCCAGGGACTTGAGCATAACACCTGATTGTTATTGGTAGAATGCAAGAAAGAGCGTGTCTGTCTTCGCCTGAAAGTGTTCTGTTGTTTACAGGACCCCTTCTAAAGGGCCAGAGTTTCAAGTCATAAATAGGTACTAAAAATCTCCTTAGATCCTTTTATGCCTAGAGCCCCTTTTGCTAGTAAAAGGGGGTCTGTATGGAGAGATGACATTTGGTGATAACAGCTTTAGTTGGAAACAATTTATCCTGGAGAAATTGTTATGTTTGACAGTTCTGTTCATAAAAACGTGTTGTCAGCAGAGTTTGGTAATTGATGAATTTGGAAACATTTGAGAGTAAATTTGTTTTCCACCAGCTCTGGCAGGCTTCCTCCCTTCAAAGTGTAAATTCTTTCATCAAGACAACCATCAGCAAAATGTGGGAAGTGTTCAGAAATGCTCTTGTCCCTTAGAAAGGGACTGTGTGCTCTGCTGTCTTCAATGTTTAAGTTACAAATTATAGAGCAGTTTGAACTGGAAGGGACCTTAATGATCATCTAGTTCCAACCCCTCTGCCATAGGCAGGGACACCTCCCACTTAACCAGGTTGCTCAATGCCTCTTGTCCAGCCTGGCCTTAAACACCTCCAGGGAGGAGGCATCCACAACCTCTCTGGGCAGCCTCTTCCAGTATCTCACCACCCTCACAGTCAAGAATTTCTTTCTTATCTCCATCCTGAATCTCCCCTCTTCCAAACTGCATCCATTATTCCTAGTCCTGCCAGCACATATCCTATTAAAAAGTCCTACCCCAGCCTTTCTGTAGGTATTGAAGGGGCCATTAAGAATTTGCTGTACTACTCCCCCTTTCTTGCTGTCCAAAAACATTGGTGTTCTGGGCTTTTTTCAAAACTGCTTTGACAAAGCTAGTAATCTCTTGGAAAAGATGATCAAGGCCACAAGTGAGAAGAAAAAACCCAGGTGAGTAACACATGCCAGAGGATTGAAAGGAAATTGAAAAATGGAGGAAAGCATCACTGTTATTACAGCTTTTAGGCAAGCTGATACTACAGACATAATCCCTGTAATTGAAGAGCTCCCAATTAACTCAGTTGTCTGGCCTTCTCTTCTTATGATGCTTTCTTCATCTTTAATCACACAATTAATAAATGAGATTTGAGGCATCACTGCTGTATTTCATTATGTGAATCTTGCTCTGCCTCACATGCAACTCTCCTGTTGCTCCTGATAAAGGCCCTGTCCAAACCTTTGGTATTAAGCACCTTTGTGGGATAAAGTTTAGAATACAAATTTAACATTTTTCAGGAGTGGGTAGGGAAAATATGAAGGCAGAATTTTACCTATAAATTTTGCTAAGAACTAGATCTGCCTGATAACTCAATTGAATTTTCATTCCTTTTTTTGTACCAAAGGAGTTTGATATTTTTTGCTTTTTTTTTTTTAATTAAAATACTATTTTCCCCCAACTTCTTCAAGCATAGAGGCAGGATGTCCTTAGAGCAATTTGGAGCTTTGTTTTGTACACTGAATGGGGAAACAATAATAGACTGTCAGCCCATTCAATCCGACAAATGAAAAGCAGTCATCACATTTTATCCAATTTACTTCTGCTTTGCCAGAGTTGATTTCACTGTCAGTGCACACTTAACCAGAATGTCTTCCTTCTCTGAGCAATGCTTCCTAGGCATCCTAAAGCTTTACCCAATTTCCTTACATGGGTTTTTAATCATTCTTAAAAACAAAATGATCTATACCTGAGGCAAATAGCAGTTAAACTCGTCTATGGTCATGGTTTCAATAGGATCTCACCTAGCCTTTAGACCAGTGGGTGCCTTTCCTAGGGATTTGTATTTGTAGGGAAACTATAAAAAAACACCCAAAATCTCTTTGACAGAGAATTTCAAATGTACTTCTTTGCTGCTGTGTAAGATAAACCTTTTACAGCTTTCTATTCTAAGAAGGTAAAGCTTATGATATTTGTATCATAGGGTTAACACCAACAATTTAATGATATTTCATCTGCTGTTGACTCAGTCACCATTTCTGGCAATAAAAATTATGAAATACAGTGAACAAACAGGTTTGCAGAGACAGTGCAGAATATCCATGATTAGAGGCACTGAAGAAGGCATTCCACCAGCATCCAGTGGGACCTTGCCTCTGCCCTTGATGGTCCTTGGAGGAAGGAGATGGGTCTGAGAACATGTGGAGATACAGGTGTTCCTTGGATCACTTTTAAAGGTGCATGTGTTTTATTATTTAATTGAAGCTCAGGCTTTCAAAAGGTCATTGTTCCTGTTCTGCAGGCATGTTCACCTACCACAAGGACTCGCACTGCCATTGGTTCAGCAGCTTTAAGTGTGATAACTATTCTGAATTCCGATTGGTTGGAGCTGTATCCTTTCATGCCTGTTGGATGGTGCCAAATGAGGAGCCATTTGTGGAGCTGGTACTGGGGTGAAATAATGCATCAATTAAAGCTCTTTTGGGTGTTGTACATGCAGGTGTGTTCCATCTTGCTTAAATGATTATTTTATACATTTAAGTGAGTTAAAAATATGAAGAAGATGGTGGTATGTGGGTAAAGGGTAAATTTTGTAGTCAGAGAATACTAAAGATTAAACTTGCAACTTTTTCTGTATATTGTGGTTTTATATGCTTACACTTCTAGGTTTAATTCAGCAAATACAAATGAGCTTGTATGCATTACTACTTTGAGTCCATGCTGATCAGTATGTAATTTTTTTTTAACTGAGTAGAAGCCATGTGCTATTTTGAGTGTAAGTTTATTTCCAAGGTTTTCTGCTGTGCTCATTTACAAATTCTCAGGCAAATAATTAATGATAAGAAATATTCATAACTACACTAAAACAGTATGATGTCTCCATTTTACTGGCTGCAGTTGGGCCAGGTGATCACTGTAGGTTTCTTTCAAATTAACTCCTTTATTGAGAAGGTGAATTGTGAATTGAGTTCTTCTAATTTTTGGTAATTTCAAAATTCTTTCACAAGGTACACTTAAATGAGCTAACTGAGCTGCTGTGCCAGTTCAGATTTGTCTTTGTGCTTCTGATTTATTGAAAAGAAAAATTACTATATTGAGCCCTGGGCAACCTCATCTAGTAGATGTGTTTGTTAGGTGGCCCTGCTAGGCAGGGGGGTTGGAGTTACATGATCCTTGGGGTCCCTTCCAACCCGGGTCTTCTGTGTGATTCTGTGTGTGTGTGAGTTCTCTAGAAATATTTTATTAAAAAATAGGTATCTACAGGTGTCTTTAAAAAACTTTTCTCATAACAATCCTCTGGAACAATATATTCTAGAAATACATAGGTAAAATATTATTATGAATATTCTCAACCTTTCTGTAGATGTACTTCATCTTACCTACTATTTGGTTATAAAAAACTGCATTTAAAATTGTCAGTCAAAAAAAAAAAAATAGAGTTTTGCTTCATTTTCTTTGTTTAGCATATTTTAGCTTATGCTGAGTAAAAACTTTTTTTTTCCAAGTTTCATAAAATATGAACTATAATAAGGATGTGTGGGGTTTGCCCTTAACGTTTGACATGTCTAGCTCATGGGACTTGCTGTATATAACAGCATCACCTTGGATATTCGTTTCCCACTGTGCTGTTACAAGAAGTTATTGAGTCCTCCCATTGTTCCCTGCAATCATAACACACTTGTAGGCATTTGTGATGTCACATTAGATGACCTGATTCAGATCATGCCTGTAAGTATTAAGAGGCTAAATCACTGATTTAAAACTGGTTTACATTTAATGCTTAAATTTAACTCATTTTTTCAACACAAACTAGTATAGTCTCATTTTGTTCTGTTAAAAACAGAATTTCTCCATAGCATAGCAGAGCAGAATTTTTGTTGATCCACTTGAAGTTAAAATAACAAAACCTGATGTGGGCATTCTAGAGACTTTTTCTGTAGTAAAAAGTGTGAGATTTTGAACTGAAATGAAAACAAATATACATACACCCACATATTAATTATAAACTGAGTTTCAGTTTGTGTAAGTCTTTTGAATATAGAGCTTTATCCAAGATACTTTCTGCACGGAGTAATGATTCTGGCACATCCTTGAAAGTACCATAGAATCATACAATGGTTTGGGTTGGGAGGGACCTTAAAGGTCATCTTGTTTCAACCTTCCGGCTATGGGCAGGGACACCTCCCACTAGACTAGGTTGCTCAGCCTAGCCTTAAACACCTCCAGAGAGTGGGCATCCACAACCTCTCTGAGCAACCTATTCCAGTGTCTCACCACCCTCACAGGAAAGAATTTCTTTCTGATCTCCAGCCTGAGTCTCCGCTCTTCCAAACTGCTTCCATTACTCCTACTCCTGCCATCCTGGACCCTGTTAAAAAGGCTTGGTATTGTAGATTTACTAAAGAGTTTTTATCCCTATTGTAGGAACTGGCCCATGGACTAAATGAACTTCTATCTTATGAAGGCAATGTGGAAGAGGATTTTTACTCAACCTTTCAGGTCATTAAATGCACAATTATGAGTGATTCTCAAACTTGCTTGGTAATTTTTACCAGTGTTTCTTGCAGTGGAGTGCCCTGATGTTGTGTGACTGCTTGTTATTCGGAGTAGGGATGTTAAAGCTTGCTTCAAGGGCCTCTCCAGTCCTGGGGCTCGGGACATAGTGAGGCTGCTCCATTACAGGACTCCAAACTGTTGTACTCTGCAGGTGGACCTGGGTACCAACTGCCAGTTCTTTTCTTGCTTTAACACCACCTTGCCATTGCTATTTTGTCTCACCTAGATGTTAGTCAAAGCTTACTCTGGTTATTTTATAAGCTTTGACCAGGAAATCTCACTTAATAGTCACCTGTGTGTCTAACTGCCACTTCAACAAAGAAATCCTATTTCATTTTCCTGTTAGTTTAGAACAAATACTAGTTAGTGACATTTCATACTGTTTTATGGATGTTTATTGGACTAGAATTTGACTCTTTTCTCTGCTTTGAATTATGTTATTGTCAGACTATATAACAGTTTTTATAAAGTGGGTACTACCCGCTTCCTAGATGAGCTGTAGGGGTACAAATACCTTCTTAATTGTATTTTGATGCTCCTAAATTGTTTTTTAATGAAAAACTGTGACTCCAGAGTTTGCAGGTCAGCTTGATATGTCAATGTGTTGCAGGTTCAATTTGTCTACTCTAAATACTGATCTCTTGAGAAATTTATTGATATTTAACTTCTAAAAACTCCATAACCCTCAGAATTACGGCGTGTTCTAAAGAGAGATACATGGAAAATACATAAAATACTAAATAGGAATTTTGTAATTTGTTGGTATGTAAATGTGTTTTTCCAATACTAAGTTTGACTGCTCTTCTTCTCCAGGTTTTTCAGGAAGAATTTGGTGTTATAAAATCTTACAACTTAAAGCCAAATGGAGATAAAATTCCAGTCACAAATCAAAATAGGAAAGGTACTTCAATCCATAGTAACTACATTTGGAGGATTTAAGTTCATCCTTTTTTTCTTTATACACACCACACTTTTTAAAAGTGTGAAAGTGAAATTACTTGTAGTCCTTGTAGACCATTAAGTCTCCCAACTTAATGGTGTCTAAAATGAAGTGCACTCATTTTCCTTAATTGAGTGCAACAAACATTATTCAAAACCACTGTGATATAACAAAATAAACTGGTTTTCTTTTTTTAGAATATGTGCAACTCTATGTTGATTTTCTTCTCAACAAATCAATCTACAAACAATTTGCAGCTTTCTATTATGGATTTCACAGTGTCTGTGCTTCATATGCATTACTGGTAAGAATAAATTTAACTCTTCTGTTTCAAATATATGACAATGACTTAGCTAAATTAAACAGTTTACACTGCATGATTTTAGGATTCAAGAATAATCTTGATTCATCAGTGGCATTGATTAATCCACCATCAGCAGGAGAAATTAAGGAAGTTATCAGTTGTTGGATGTAGTGTTCCATTGCAAACAGCTGAATAAAGCTCCTCAAGTTAGCTTTTTATCAGTGTGGATTCACAGACTATTGGGGCTCTTGTGTGCTTATTTATAGGGATTCTCTGTATTCCCTCTGTTTATGAGGGGCAGAGCAGCTGTGTCTATGTTCTCTCGACATTGGAAGCACCTGCTACTTTTATCAGGAAGAACAGTCAGTGAGTTTGAGAATCAATTATTCCATATTCAGTCCTGTTCAGCTGCCAGAATGCCTTTTGTAATTTGCATTATCCTTTGTGCAGTAAGAAGAGAAAGGAGACACAATTACAGTTTGCATGAGGTTTTCTTCATTCCTGTGAAATTGGCCAAGTACGACATGCTTGCAGCAAAGTGAGATGTGACCTGCAGGGAAGGTTCTGGAAGGACAATGAAATTTCCAGTTTTCATAGAATCACAGAATATCTCTCTTAAGAGAGATCGTCTAGTCCAAGTCTGCCAGAGCAGAAACACTTAGGCCAGGTCACACAGGAACTCATCCAGATGGGTTTTGAATGTCTCCAGAAAAGGAGACTCCACAACCTCTCTGGACAATGTGTTCCAGTGTTTGTTACCCTTACTATGAAAAAGGTTTTTTTCTTGCTTTTCTCTGGAACCTTCTTTGTTCCAGCTTGTTTTACCCATTTCCCCTTGTTCTATAGTTTGGGTTGAAAGGGACCTTAAAGATCCTCTAATTCCAACTCCCCTACTGTAGGCAGAGACACATTTCTGGGCAACCTGCTCAAGTGTTTCACCACACTCAGTTTAATGATACAATAAAAGGAAAACTAGATTCTGCAGGTGCAAGTTTAGTTGATGTTAAACATGGTTTATTGCTATATGTATTTGCTTTGCTTAGCAGTGTGTACAACTGCGAGTCAAGTTGTGTCAGTTGCTGCTATTCATCATTGTACACTGGGACTTTTCAGTGCAAATGAATTGGAAGTTGTGACCAAAATTGGGATTAAGGCTCCCTAAAATTCCACATGCACAAACTTCATTTTCTTCCTAAGCCATTAGTAATGTTATCGGATAATAAGCAAGTCAGTGTAGTAATTAAATTAAGGAATTAAGTGAGGAACAAAAGAAATATGCTAAAATAAAATTTATCCAGTAATTTATTTTTATTTTATGCAGTACTAAGAGATTCTTCAGAATACTAAGGAATTAATTTTTCTATAAAACAGTAATAGATTTATATTGAAAATTTTTCTTTAATGCCAAAAGAAAAATTTCATCTGAATCTCATAGCATCATTCCTTGTTTTTAAAAATAGTGATTTTATCCTCAATTTCTGGCAGCTGCTTCGTCCAGAAGAGGTTGAAATCCTTGTCTGTGGCAGTCCTGAGCTGGATATGTCTGCTTTACAGAGAAGTACCCGATATGAGGGTTACCAAAAAACTGATCTTACTATACGGTAGGCTTGATTTTTTTTTTATTTTTTTTTTTTCTCTAATGCTGAGTTTAAAAAGGTCATTAAAAGGTAAACGTGTGCTAATAATCTCTTTGTGGATAACCTGAGAATGACTGATGTTTTAAAATACTTATTTCCAGATAAGACAAAAATCACTCTTGAGGTATCTGTAAGTAGCAACAGTGAACTTATTAATGGCTTGAAATGAGTGAACTCATTAATCAGCTTGAAATGGAGATAGTTTAAAATGAGTACATTTAAATCCTGCATAATGAAATCTAAGTATTTTTTGTATTTATTATCCAATCTCTTCCAATTCTATTTGATACTAAGGACATTTATGTTAGTGAGTAGACACATTCATGTTTTTATGTAAAAGTGAGTTTGACAAGACATCATTTCAGATTTCCTAAAACATTGTCAAATTCTTAGGAGTTTATTAAACCTTGCATGTTGGAATACTGCTGGTATATTAATTGCACTCCAGTAAAGAACATTTATCATAAAATACTTTCGTGTTATCCTTGTACTGCTTTGTCATGATGTTGCATCTTACATCATTTGCTTCTCCCTTTGCTCTCAACATAGATACTTCTGGGATGTAGTACTCGGATTTTCCCTTGACCTTCAGAAGAAGCTGCTGCATTTTGCTACAGGAAGTGACAGAGTACCTGTGGGAGGAATGGCTGATTTGAATTTCAAGATTTCAAAGAGTGAAGCATCCACTAATTGGTAAAGAATTTTCTGAATTTTTGAAAATTTTTGTTAAATTCTTTCCCAATAGCACTTGTTGCTCTTCAGTCTCTTTTTGAAGAGATGCAAACTAATATAGAAGGAAGAAACCACATGGACTCTTTTGTTTTGTCTTCAAAGTGTTATTATACCCATTTATTGATTGCATAAATTTTGCAGGTGACCATCTAATCCAAATTTATTCTTCAGTCAGTGTCTACATTTGAGGCCAGGGAATCTTAATTCCTTATATATTTTCAATTCAAATTATTTATGTAATTGTTCCTGACATGACAGCTGTGCTAACGATAATATTCTCTAAATCATCATGAATTGTTTTGTACTTGTTGAGTCTGTTTGTCGTTATGCATAGCAGCCAATTCAGTTGCAAAAAGTGCTTATATCTTTTTGTGATTTTAATATGTATGGCTGGGGAAAATGTGGCATTTCTTTAGGGTCTCTGGAGAGTTAGTGTACAATCTCCAATACAGAGATTGCTCAATAAAAATAGGAACTTAATTGTGTGGTTAAATTATTCGTGCTAAATTAAGTTTCTGGTAGTGGGTTTTTTTTCTGTAAAATGGATGAACTTTCCAGCTAAGATTTTCCTTCTTAAAATTGGAGAAAGTCAGTTTAGATTATTTTGGAGACCTTCATAGGACAGCTTACTGGTCAGCAGTTCACTGGTAAGGGGTGTCTTTTTTATTTATTTTAGGTTGCCTGTAGCCCACACCTGCTTCAACCAGCTTTGTCTCCCTCCTTACAAGAACAAGAAGGAACTGAAGCAGAAGTTGATCATTGGAATTTCAAATGCAGAGGGTTTTGGTCTAGAATAAAATTAAATACTTCACGAACAGCATTTTTATGTAGCATTCACTCTCTTCTACTTGTGCCTTTTAAGCTTTTAATTTTTTGTCTCTTGACAGTGTGCCAGTCTTATCCAATTTAGATGATTTTTTTACATTTATTTAAATATAAAGTGTATGTTTTTTCCTGAATGGCAATATATTTATTGCTTGCTTTGTCACAGGAAGCAGCTTTCTTTATTCATACAAAAATAACTCTATTTGATAAATGAAACCTGACTAAGACAATTTCTAACTTATAGTCTGTTTCTCTTCTTTCTTAATAGCACTTTATTGTTAATCATAATTCCTTTACATGGCAGGTATCCCACTAGGAGATAATATGCAGAGTATTTATTTATAATCCTAGTGGTAAAATGTTTGCAATTAACATAAATAATAGAAAAACATAGGGCATGTAGCCATATTTTCACAAAGGCAAATAGGAATTTTAGTCTTTATAAAATGTATGCAGTTTTAATATTCTGGTTTTTCCTTTCAATGAAACAGGCTGTGTAGGAAGCATGTAAATAACTGCCTATGAACAAATAGGGTTTTGATAGTGCTGTTTACTGCTAAAAATTTATATTTTATGATGAAAAGGTTTTAGATGTTCTATATTCAGCTTTTAAAGACCAATGGGCTTTGTACAAGAGCATTAAAAGGTCCTTTTTTCAGCTTGAGGGGATTCAAGTTCAAAATACAGGTCTTAAGCAACTTGTGCGTTCATTCGTAGATGGCTCACTCACCAGATCTGCTGTAGCATAGCAAACGGAACTAGGTTTTTAAAATAAGTTCTTCATATGGTGAAAAATTTCAGAAGAATGAAATTGATAACATGTAGTGTATCATACTATTTTTTTCCCAGCTACTTTGTTGAAAATTCTGAAGTAAGTGAAAAAAGTGAATATAATAACATTTTGAAAGAATGCTGAAGCTTTCATTAACATGAAGGCCAGCATTTAAAGGCAATGTTTTGTGGTTTTCACTGCACAGATTACATGAATTCTTAGTATGCCTGCTTGACAGTACTGAATTAGGAGCTGGGAAATAAACTGATGCTAAACTGCAGTTGTAATTGAAACTCTGGGTTTTATTCATTAAATGGAAAGAACTTATCGGTATGCAGTATAGTATCTATTAAAAATATTAATAGCTACCGTGTGTTTTTTAGATTTCTTTCAGCTGAATGAGGCCCAGATCATTCAAGACACTTCAGCATCCAATTTGTCATTTTCCCCATTGGTTTCTGGTGGGGCATGGATGCCTAAATATCTTGCAGTGTCTGTAATGAATTAATTATGTGCAGTAAGAGTGAAGTAGTATCTTATTTTTGTTTTCCCCATCATTACTATTTACATATAACCAACAGATTTACACATGATGAGTAAATTAATCTGCCTAATCCATAGTCTCAGAGCTGTTGTGGATTTTCTTCCATTGCTAATTACAAAAGACTCTGCTGTTTTATGAAACAGAGAAAATTAGTAGGATGTTATTAAATATTTAGCATTGTGTTCATTGTGCTGTCCTTGAAACTAGTCATAATTTTTTTATTGACATGGCATAGAAGAAAACTAGCACTCAGTGTGTTAAAAAAAGCACTTCAAACTTAGACTTTTTTATATTGTTTCTCCCATATAAAGATTTCAAACCTAATTTTAACTTACAGGTTTTCAGATGGTAATGAAATTAAACTTTCACCATTGCACTGAATGAACTAGATAGGTTTGAGCTATTGTAAATTTCTGCGAGCTAAATGTGGATGTGATTAAGAAATCTGGAAACAAAGAGATCCTCCTTTTCCCCTCTCGGTATAATTGGATTCCTAGAAGGCTGATTTATGAATAAGTAGCTGTACAGTTTATCTGAAAACATGGCAAAATAGCCACAATATATTTTTATGGCTTAAGTCCACTTTTAATAACTACTTATCTATTATTGTTAAAAGTTTTATCTTTTTATTTACAATTAATTGCACTTTGTCTTTCATTTAGTTTTATTTATTGAAGCTTTTTTGATTTACTGTGTAATATTACCTCAGAATTCTAAAAAAAGGTATTGTATTTGCATCAGTTTTTAAATTGTCATTCAATGATATTTTATATATTTCCTGATGTTGATAAATTAAATAGTAAATTTTGTATTTGTTAAATGAAAGCACTTCACTGTATTTATTAAATAAGCCTCTGATAATTTTAAAACTTTTCCTCAATGATATTTTGTTGTTCTTTTGTCTTGTTCTGTAATCCAGCAAATTTTTTTATCTCCATCATTGTTTTTGTACCATACAGAAGGAATATGGTTTGTATAAACTTGTTCATTACTAAGTATCTATTTTTATGTGTTAAAATTGTGCAGTCATTAAATCAAATATTTAAATTTCTGGCCTTATTTTTTTAATTTCATATTTTCAAAATTGGATCATGATGGGTTTGAAAATACAATGAGCATACCTGCTTTAGTGAGGTTCTCTTCTTTTGAAAAGTTTTTCTTTACAGTGTCAGTTTTGCTACAACATTGAAACACCTTACTGAAAAAGAAAATGAGTTTCTTCTGTTGGGCATATTCCCAGAAGAATTTTCTTTATTTATTGTCAAAATTCCTGTATTCCAGTGCTGTGGTGTTCCATGGTGTGACAAAGCTGCATAGATCTTTAACTTCATTTTCATTACTGTTTTTATATCCTCAGTTGCAGGATTACTTTGAGGTATAATGAGAGAGACGGGGCCAAGGTGCTGTATGTTTTATCTTTTTCTGACTAGTTTTAAAATTGCTTTTTTCTATAGATCCAGATCCCTGTGACAGGACTTATGTCTGACCAGTCAAACTTGCATCTTGTCATCTTTGTACCGAACAAATTACCCTGCAGATGGCAGCAAAGATGAGGATTGAAACCACTTAATTAGATGTCAAACTTTCCTCTTCAATAATAGATACTTTAAGTACAAATAACAAAGAAAGGCAGTTATAAAGTTATATCTTATGAATGTATACAAATAATTGCAGACTGCCAAAATTAAATTGGTTTTGAGCACACAAATATGGAGTTAATTGTGTCCAGATTTGGATTTTGACAGCCTTCTTTCTCAGTTACGGTGTTTGTTGTTAAATTAGGAAGCAAAAATGAGCCCCTGGATGTCTGGACCTTTAAAACTGTTAATTAAGTTATTATTAAAATATTTAACCACCAAAGTCTTCATGTAAAATCAAACAGGGATGGCAATGGTAATTTAATAGTTAGTGTCTTGTTAACACTAGAATGGATATTTGATTGTAATTTGTGGAACAAATTATTTTTCAATCAGAAAAGTACTTTGAGGTCAAGGAAGATGGAGAGATCTTGCCTTTTTGGCAGAGCAGGGTTGGGTTGGAAGTGGGCAGGACGCAGAGGTTCATGTACGTTGGATAGTACCTAATGTTAGTTCTGAAGGCATCTGCAGTAGTAATAACACCTCCATGCATGAGGATAGCATGATAGATATATTAATGTTTTTTTCATGTTTTCAGGGAATTTATTTTCTACTACAACAAGGCTACACTCACCATTTTTCTTTTAGGCATCAATATTTATGATTTGGTAATTGTAACAAGCGATTATTGAAGAGACTTTCTCATGCAATATTTTCTTCCTGCAAGAATTGTCTTAGACTATGTAGATTTGTAATTGTCAGGTTTCATTTATGGGTTTCTTGTCTGGATGGTGCTTTAACTACACACCATGTCTGCTTATTAACAAGGAGAAATGCATCACTTTTCACAGAGTCTTTAAGATCTTTACAAGAGCATCTCTGGCTGCTACCAGACTAGAGTTGATACCAGTCCAACCAATGGTCTCTGTAAAAATTGTTAGAACAGAACTGTTTGTAACTGCAGAAAAAGTTCAAGCCATTTTGTCAATGACATTTTGACATTTTGTCAATGTCAATTTACTTGTTGTAAATTCAGTCTCTTTGCTGTAAAGATGAGCTAAAATATTCATGTATTTTGCTATTTTTTCCATGGAATCATAGAATGGGTTGGGTTGGAAGGGACCGTAAAGATCATCTAGTTCCAACTCCCCTACCATAGGCAGGGACACTTCCCACTAGACCAGGTTGCTCAGAGCCTTGTCCAGCCTGGCCTTAAACACCTCCAGGGGAGGGGGCATCCACAACCTCTATGGACAACCTCTTCCAGTGTCTCACCACCCTCACTGTAAACAACTTCTTTCTTATATCCAGCCTGAATCTCCCCTCTTCCAATTTTCATCCATTATTCCCAGTCCTTCTATCACATATCCTATTAAGAAGTCCTACCCCTGCCTTTCTGTAGTCCTATTCAGGTACTGAGAAGCTACTCTGAGGTCCTCCCTTCTCTTCTCCAGTTTGAGTGCCTTCTCAACTTTGTCATCTCATTTGCAGAGGGTTCTTTTTCCCAAATCTCTGAATTCCAAGATGGAGAAGTAACCTGCTCAGACTTTAAAACTCCCGGAATGTTCTGTGTTAGTAAATGCATCATATTTGTTGCTAAACAATTAATTAAAAAAATTAATGAATCATGTGTTTAAAAAAATAAAAAAAAGAGATGAACACAGCCAAAATGCAGTTAGTGGTGGGAGAAAAAATTCTTTCTTAGCAGTTCTATAGAATTACAATGTAATTGCAAAAATGTAATTTTATTCCCCTAAGTGGTGAGGTTTTATTTTTCTAGTGATTAATGTCTTGGTGAGCTTAAGAACTGAAATTTCCTTTAATTCCATCACCATGTTCAGTACATCTAAAATGGTAATATTTTCCCCTGTACCCAGCTTCACTGTTCTTCTCAAATTGTACTGAAATAAATGGAGTGTTCCAATTCACGTTTTTTTGGTTGGTTGGTTTTTTTGGAAGTCTAACTTCAGTGGCAATTCTTACAGTGGAAGAAAACCTTTCCCAAGAATTGAGAGCACTTGGATTCATCAAGCTGAAGACTGAAGGTATTAACATGTATTCCTTCCTGTGGTATCTAAAGAGCCTTGTTTTGTTTCAGGATTCTGTATTTATTCAGTTCTGCATTTCTGCTTATTGATGGAAATGCATGGAGCTGTTATCTCAAATGGCACATTCTGGAAGGTGAAAACTCTTTCCAACAACATGGACTTCTGGAGTTTACCATAAATCCATGAAAAGGATTCCGCGTTAATAATTTCTTATTTTGCTCTGTTCATTTGCCAGACAGGAGTGAAATCTCCTGGGGCATTACTACCAGGATGTGTTTGAGATATCCGGGGAGTGTTTGCTTTCATCCTATTGATCACCTCCTAATCCAGCCTTGTCCAGTTCCTGCTGCTGGTGGGGTTTCATATTCTCACAGGTTCTGTGAACTCTATTTCTGACACTGAAATATTCAATACCCGTAAATTTTTCCTTCCAAAAAGATAAGTTCAGTTTCTTCAGCAATCTCTTTCATTGACTGAGAACATACAGGTTCAGAATTAAAATCAGGATGAAATTAGTTTAGAAGACCTGGGTTAGTTTTCTTAGTTTTTCTATGCTTGTATTGTTAAACTCTTAACATCATAATCAAAGTTGTTCAGGCAGCATCACCTCAGCAAGGCTGAACTGTGTGTTCTCTCCCTCATTCCCTGCCTTTTTGTATGAACTAGTGCAGGCCTCACTACCTGAGGTGTGAGAGATGCAAGAGGAGTAAATTTTTATGGTAAAGTGACAGGGTTGGAATGTTTTGAACTCCTTGCTTGATTTCCTGTGTGCTGGCTGCTGTCATGCTTCATTTGTAACTGTTTGCAACTGGCACACAGGCAATGGGAATCTGAAGGTGTAATTGCTTGTCTCATTTTTCATATCATTTGTTGTTCAAAATAAAAACTTCCTAATTTTCCATTCCTTCTCCGTTGGCTCCACGTGTTTGGTGGTACAAAGGCATATTCTCACTGTCCTTGAATTTCTTTACCACTTATTTGTTGCTGAGCTTGTTAGATTACATTAATTATATGACATCTGCATGGATGCTTTGCTTAATCATGCACTCAGTTAACATTTTTGTACTTGTAGTTGTTCCATGAAAGAAGAAATTACTACTTTCCTGCAGCATGTCCAATCTCTGGCTTATTTCTCCTGGTGCTGCCTTTCATTTACATTCAAGATCTACTGTTATCCATAAAAAAACAGATAAATAATTGTAGAATGACAAAGAAATGGAAGCTTCCATTTGAACTTCCCTAGATTTGAATATCACCTCTTTGGCTATTTGTGACCACTTTTTTTTTTCTCACCTTTTTTTTTTTTTTTTTCTTTGCTAGGCCCTAGGTTTTATTTTGCATTTTTCTGAAGACAGAATAACTTTGGGGAATGTAACAGACATTTTATTATGGAGTTGTCACTTCCACAGATGGACTATCTGACAGTCTCTTATCAGACCCTCTCCTGGCTACATGCAATCAATGCCAAGCCTCTATTTGCAGCAGGTTTTCAGAGTTTTTTCAATGAAAAGCAGTTGGGAAAGGATAATACGTTGGTGGGGAACCTGTAAATGTGTCTTTGCTGCTTTCCAAAATAAAAAAAGGACTGGTGAAAAATGATGGTTCAAGCCAGTGGCAGGGGGCAGAGTAAGTAGCTGCTGTGTTTCATCACTCCCTTCAGAGGAGCTACACAGAAGACAACCTGCCTGGTAGAAAAATCCCTGTGAGATAATAATGTGTATGTTTTGGACCAGTCATTGTAATTGGATCTTATCTTATTCTCGCAATTAGCTTATCATTTGAGTTACCTTGAGGATATTTGCTTTTTTCCTATTGATCTTGTCCCAGCCCCTGCAACTTAATTCCTATTGGTGATGGGTTTCACGTGCTCTCACGCTATCAGAATGTAGATTTAAATTGAGCAATCAAGCCCCATTTATGAGATTAGGAAGAAGCCAAGGCTTTAGAATCATAGAATGGTTTGGGTTGGAAGGGACCTTAAAGATTATCTAGTTCCACCCCCCCCCGGCATGGGCGGGCACACCTCCCACTGGACCAGG
>VZTY01019771.1:0-12458 GCA_013400935.1 Turnix velox
TTGTGAGCATGAAGCTGTTTTTTCCATTCTTTACTGATTCATAGATTCAAGACTTAACAGAGAATCAAATAATAAATTAATTTTTATAATTTATGTGCAGAAAATCCAAAATTCTGAGTTTTAATTAAGTACAACGGATTTGAGCCTGTACAATAATGAGATCTAGGATAATAATCAATGCTACCATGAATACTTTAGTTCAACTCTCAGTAGTGGGAGAAATGAGAAAGTGTTAAGAATTACTTTAAATGTGGTAAAGAAATAAGAAAAAACACAGCAAAATATAATTAAATCACTGTATAAATCTTTTACACTTCAGCCTCAAATACCATGGGACACTAAACACTCCATTTCAGAAATGGAATAGAACTGGAAAATGTCAAATGCAGCAAAAAAGCTAACCAAAGCCTGCAGCACTGAAGAACAATTAAGTAGGCTTACACTTACCATCCTAAATATGACATGAACAAGAGCATCTGTGGTAAATTTTTATAAAATCATGAATGGAAGAACAGTGGAATTGGAACCACTGGTTAAATATCAGCAGTAAATTTTCCTTCAGTCTGAAAGGCAATATCATGTCCTGCAGAGGACATGCTGTACATATGCTACTCCATATTTCTCCCCTTCCCTTATGTGCATGACTATGTGTAAAATCAAATAAGACAGAGTAAAGCAATCCAGAGCTTGCAGACATTTTAGTGCAAAAGCATTCTTTTACTTCCAACACCATTAGGAGTCAAGGTATTTGCTGCAAGGTCAGACCTTCCTTTGTGATCATACATACATGCCACTTCAGGAGCTTTGAAGAGATGAAGTTAATTCTGTCCACAGGTATCTGTCTAGTATGCTTCAAAGGTCTGAAAACAACAGTGTAGCTAACAGTCACAGAAAATAAATTTTAAAATGATCTCATAAAAATCTCATGAGAAGTCTCTCAGAGACTTCTATGGCGAGACTGAGGTCTCTCATCAGATTTATTCTTTCTTCCAAGAAAAGGTAATTTTCAAGCATTAACCTTACCATACTATTCAGCAATGCACTTGACACATGGCCTCCTGCAGTTGCTGACCTAATTTAATGAAGAATCATCTCATGGGATAGCCTTTTAGTTACTCTGAGAACAGAGCATAAGAGAGAGATGAGGGATGAAATTCTACCATATGTTATAACATATGTACAATAACATTCAGTTGCTTGCACTCTGATGATTTTATGACAGCATCCAGCTTTCCAATTAAAATACACCATGACAAATCTCAAACTAAGTTTTACTCAAAGAATAGCCACATTTAAACCAAGCAAAACAAGGAGTGTTGTCCTATTATTTTTCTTGAAACCTAACAATATATTTAAGTATCTTATTTTAAATTTAAACTCTTGACTGTTTTCTGTTACAAATGACGTTAGTAAAGTTATAGCATCTGATGGTACAAACTACACCAGGTAACTTGATGCATATCTCTTCATATGACTTTTGGACAGGTTGAAGGGCCTAGGTGATTATTATTTACCCAAAGATTGTCTTGTACCCAAAGATTCCTTCTAGCCTGAAGATATATTTCTTTCTTTATGTTATAAATAGTAGGTAAATACTGTTCTTATACAAAAGTAATGATGATATTTAACAATTTCGAGGACTTCGTATGTGTTTAAAATCAAGTTCATACTGCAGGTGTTCTCAGTGTTAATTTCCTAAAATAATCTTTGTGGGACAAGAATCTAAGATCTCAGTCCTGCACAAGTCTTCTAGGTTTCTTGATTCAGATAACTCTACAAGATCATGCTATAAATGTGTGCAGCATGAAGTAGTAGGAATGTATCTTAACCTATCTGGACATGGAAAGAAACGATGTCTTATGTATGTTTTATGGAAATACCCTAAAGGGAAAATTCTGAAACTGCTCCTTGGAACTGAGTTTTTGCCAGTATTTTGAGAACTCTTAGAAGACAACTTTCTTGCTTTCTAACAAAACAAAATAAAACCAAATAAAATTCCCAGTATACAGAGCTTTTAAAAAAACACTCTCAATTTGATGTATTCACTGATCACAGTAAACACTGCAGCCAAGAATTCAATGGAAATCACTTCCAGAAAGCTTTTGGTAATCATGGCTATATGAAAGCATGCTAGGTTAGCTATTTACAATATGTTTTGTAAGTAGGTGTTGCTCAGAGAGGATTTTGAAAGAATGTAACTTTTGTGAACAGGTAACTGTGTTGAGGCATCTGTACTATCACAGCATCAGAGATGAAGGTGTGGGACGGAGAGTGATAGGACAAGCAAAAAGCTGATTGCTTTTCTGTGCCCCTGTTGTTAATGTATTTTCTGCTATGCACCTTCATTTTACTCCTCAAATACAGCACCAGTGCAGTTATACTGATACTAACAGGATTTCACCAATGCTACCTCAGATAGCAGCCTGTAAAATTAAGAAAAAAAAGCTGTCCTTCACAATTTAACTTTCAGGAACTCACACTAATTTTACGGGATAGAACATATGCCTTCTTCCCAGTGAATTTTTACCTTTGTTTGTTGTATCTCATAATATAAAATACATATTTCCATGTATTTGAAAAACTACAGACAGTTCTATTTCTTTGACACTATAAATGTATGGCAGAAACAATTTTATGCATGATGTGCAGAGATACAAACAAACTCCAAAGCATGCTGCATAATTACTAAATTGTAAAATAGTGGCATAGGCTCCAAAAGACCAGAATCTGGAATGTCTTAATTACCATAACCTATTCTTACCATCCTATCCTTATTCTGTGCCTCCTTGTCCTTAGTTGTAGGCTGTATTTTCTTTATTAGTATTTACAAAACATCCTTTTGGTGGGCACGAGTTAATTCTTTTGCAGTTATGAAAGTCTGAAGTACTCTTGCTGAGAGTTCAAGACAAAGTAGTGCAATACATTTGTCCATCAGGGTCTTCTTCACATGGTTGTAACAGAATAAATTACCCATGTACTATAGCATGTGTCAGATTTCCAGTTTCTCTTTACTTAGCTTATTTTTCAATCTCAGTGTGAACAAAAGGCTTTTTCACAGAGGGATACTGACTTAAATTGGCACAGAGTAATTTTGTTTTTACCATAGTATATCAACAACAGACAACTGAAAAAAAGAGATGTATTGTAGCTTCTTTTATCTGGTAAAGGAAAAAATGACAAAAATTTTAAATATGGACATGCTTTGCGGGCCTTTCTTCTCTACCCACCTCCTACCCAAACAACAACGTTAAGCAAGCACAGGATGGTAAATTCTTATTCTAGCATTATTTCTCAAATCTTTTCAGAAACTATTCTACAATGGTCAGTTTCAAAATTAACTTCAAAATTATTGTCGACTTGCCAAATGAACCTCTGTGCCCAGCATTTCAAATACAATCTAACTTTTCAGTTCAGTTCCATCTCATTTTAAAGGATAACAAGAAACACTTTGTTCTTGGTAGTTTATAATCCTATATACTACTACATCATAATATCATGGATATATACCAAAAATTCTATTACTATTTCACAGTGAGAAATACTACAGACTGGAAAAACTATAGGAAAAATTTAAATTAAAACTTGATTTGTGGTAGAGAATTACCTGGCTGCTGTCACGAAGACACCTAATACTTTCATACTTATCATAAAGAGTGGGCAATAAAATCTTAATAGCATCTTTAGATGAAGTAAGAATGGCATACAGGTCAGAGAGAAAACTGTTTTAAATAATTACAAGTCTTGATTTACATACAGTTTATAGTTCTGAAAGCCCAAAAATAGAATCCTGTGGAAGCTACAAATTCAGGAGGCTACTCTCCTGGTCGGTATCTGCTGTACAATCAACTGTGAGTCTTTTACAGCAAATAATAGAGTTCTAGTCCAAGAAAAAATGTGGAGAAAAAAATCTGTAGTGTGAGAACAACCTACGCAAAGAGAAATTGAAAAACAAGCTGAAAAAATGTAGAACATATACTCACCTACTCATTTTGCTGACATGCCTGGTGCTGAAGTTAGAGTAATGAATCACAGAATATGAGGGATTGCAAAGGACCTCAAGAAATCATTTAGTCCAATCCCCCTTCCAGAGCAGGAAAACCTAGATCAGGTCACACAGGAAGGATTCCAGGTGGGGTGTGAATGGGGTTTGAAGGAGACTTCACAACCTTTCTGGGCAGCCTGTTCCAGTGTTCTGTCACACTCACTGTGAAAGTTTTTTCTTGTATTTCTGTTGAACACAATATGGTCCAGCTTGCACCCTCTACCCCTTGTCCTATCACTGGATGTCACTGAGAAGAGCCTGCCTTCATCTCCCTGACATTCAACCTTTGCAGTTTTATAAACATGAATGAGGTCACATTTCCCGGATTAGTGTCATCAGAAAACTTGCTGACAGTGCACTCCAGTCCCTCATCTAAGTCATCGATGAATATATTTAACAGTACTGGTGCCAGTACTGATCCTTGAGAGACTTGACTAGACGCAGGCCTCCAGCTGGACTCGGTCCCATTGACCACAACTCTCAGGCTTCTTTTCTTCAGCCAGTTCACAGTCCACCTCACAACCTGATTGTCCAGACCACATTTTCACAGTTTAGCTGTGAGGATGCTGTGTGAGACACTAGCAGATGCTCTACTAAAAGCAAGATAGACCACATCCGCTGCTTTACCATCATCTATCCACTTCTTTACATCTTCATAGAAGGTTAGCAGGTTGCCCAATCATGACTTCCTCTTGGTGAANACCTCCAGCACTCAGACAACCTTCCCATTCCCCATGACTTAGCAAAGATGATGGAGATTTGCTTAGCAATCCATCAGCACCCTCAGCACCCTTGGGTGCATCCCATCAGGACTCATGGATTTGTGAACATCCATATTGTTTAAATGGGTCCTAACCCAGCCCTCTTCAACCAAGGCACACTCCTTCTTTATTCTGACATCCTCTGTGATCTCAGGGAGTGATGCTCCTCAGGGCAGCCTCCAGTGGTAGAGACAAAGATAAGGAATGCATGTAGTAACTCTGCCTTCATTATATCTTCTGCCACCAGAGCAGCCACCTCATTCATCAGTGGGCCCACATTGCCTTTAGTGCAAGTTTTACTTAAAATGTATTTAAAGAAGCTCTTCCTGTTGTCCTTGCAAGGTTTCCTTCTACAAAGGCCTTAGCTTTTCTAGTTGCCTCCCTGCATCTGCTGAGAACAGTCTTAGATTCCTCCCAAGTGGTCAGTTCCTCCTTCCATGACCTGTAGATTTTACACTTGAGTTTGCCCAGCAGTTCCTTCTTTAACCAGGTTGGTCTCCTGGCTCCCCTTCTTGAGTTCCTTCCTGTTAGGATGCTCTGATCTTGAGCTTGGAAGAAGCAGTCCCTGAATGCTAACCAGCTACCTCAGGCCCCCTTATCTACTAGTACTCTGTCCCACGGGATTTCACGTAGCAATTTCCTGAAAAGGGCTGAGTTGTCTCTACTGAAGTCCCGAGTTGTGATTCTGCTTGCTATCCTGTTCTTGCCACATGAGATCATGAACTCCACCATCTCATGCTCACTGTGACCAAGGCTGCCCTCAACCTTCATTGCTGCAACCGGCCCCTTCTTGTTAAGTGAGGAGAAAACCCAGCAGAGCTCCTCTCCTAGCTGACTCATCCATGATTTGCATCAGGAAGTTGTCATCAATGCACTGGAGGAACCTCTTGGACTGTGGATGGCTGGCTGGGTGGCCTTTCAGCTAATTTCAGGGTAGTTAAAATCTCCCACAATAACCAGGGCCTGTACTTTGGAGGCTGCTCTCAGCTGCCTGTAGAAGGCCTCATCCACTTCCTCATCCTGATCTAGTGGCCTGTACTAGACCTCCACAACGGTATCACCCACACCAGCCTTCACCTTAATTTTCACCCACAGACTCTCAACTCTCTCCTCATCTGCCCATGGACAGTGCTCAATATATTCTAGTTTCTCTTTCATGTAAAGCACACCTCTGCCACCTCGCCTTGCTGGCCTATCTTTCCTGAGAAGGTCATAGTCATCCATGACCGCATTCCAGTCATGTGAGCTGTCCCACCATGTCTCTGTATTTGCCATCAAATAACAATCTCCTGACTGAACACAGATTTCTAACTCCTCCTGTTTATTCTCCAAGCTGTCTGCATTGGTGCACAGATGTTTCAGGGAGCAAGTATACTAGGAGGTGCCCTGGTCTTCACGAATACTCAAGCACTGCCACATTGTGCTAGCTCACCTAGCCCTATCCCCTTCACATCCAGTTTAAAGCTCTATAACATTTGCACTGGGATGCAAGTTCTCCAAGGAGCAAAAATACAAGCAAAAATTGGAAATTTCATCACAGAAAATGCATTTTTTTATTATTTGTTATTTATTTTTTATGCAGCTGTACAACAACAAATTTGATTACAAAGCTCCAACTAAAGAAGCCAGATTACTGGATGTGATAGGATAGAAAAGGGCAAAATCAAAATTAACAAATAAAAATACTAGAAATTTCAAAAGAACAAACAGTTGAATTAAGTCAAGCATACTTGAGTATAATTGGCATACGTAAGTACATAAAAATAAATTTAAAGACGTAAGACACCATTTTCCAACACTCTTGTAACTAGTTATGCTTTCTTCAAACTAAATAATGAGTGATTGATTATTATTATTTTGTCTTAACTTCAGACCAGAAAGAATCCACTGTAAAAAAGCTGGTTTTTTCATTCAAATGTTCATTGCACTTCTTGAAAATTCATACCTCTGACCTGGTGTTGCTCTGTGTTGTTATTTCATTTTATTATACTCATTATGGCCACCTTCTGAAAAAAGGGAGAGAGAGGGATTACATTACTTTATACCTTTCCTCTTGTACATAATTAGAATCGAGTATTAAATTATCTCTCAGTTGTCCTCCTGCTTGATTAAAACACAGAATTCATTTTTTTATTAATTACTGTATTTTTTCGCTACCTTAAATCACTTGTGACTCTACGCTATCACCTCTAAAATTTCCATACCCTTTCCTAAGCATAGTAAAACAGACTAGAAAAAAAATATCAAATTCCATTTATTTAACCTCTGAAAATCACCATCTCAGCCATTACAGTGTATAACATTAGTTTTGTATTTTCAGAAAAGAAACTCATGATAACCTTGTCATGTGTCTCCTCAATTTGCTCCATATTTTAATTTATTGCATGCATATAGTAGGAATGTAACTAGTATACTGCTGATTGTATTGAGCCATTACCAAGTGCTTGCTATCAAGGCTTACCAAGAATGCATCATTCACATTTTGCTTCTTGTTACTCTGCAATATTTATTCTATAACAAGGAGTTTCTTCATATAAATGGCAAAAGGGATGCAAGAACCAAGTCTTAAAGCCACCACAGGGAGTCTCTCTGTATATCCTCTTTGATTCAGTATTTGACAGACCGTCAGTAATCTGAATGCGCTAAATGACTGGAAAATGCATGATTTACTTGTTTCTAGCCCATAAAATATTTTTATGACTGATCCCTGTAAAAAGTGCTCTGGAACATTTTATTAATAAGAATTACTTTGGTGATATAGTAACAGCATGGCCTGCTTTTGTTTTCACTTCAGCCCAGTGGTGGAGAATATGAATTTTCATTTATACATTTAAAATGTAATTTTCTGTGTTTTGATGGACTTTTCTGATTTTATGTTGCACTTGAAAGTTTTTCAGTGTTGTTGAATCTGCTTAGGAGACAATCTTGATAGGCTTTAGGGCTGCAAACTCCCTATAAACTCAAACCAGCCTCTGCAACATAATAGCTTCACTATTTTTTCCTTAAATACCTCTGTCTCATCCACCACCAAGCACCTTCTTACTGGTTAAAATGTCCAGAAAATTCATTAGCCATTTCTAAAATCCAGAAAATTCACTAGTTGATTCTAAAATGGGAATGAAAATACAAAGTGCAATTTCTGATAATCAGTCTGCTAGTAGAGGGTTTGGGTCTTTTCTGTCTTTTTATCCCTGCAAATTTTGGATGCTCTCTGCCTTAATACCAAGTGATTCTTTTTCATCTTTCATACACAATGCCAGAATCTCTGTTTTGATCAGTCATTATTTTATGTCACTGACAAACCTTTGCTGATCATTAAGCAAAACTCTTGAAATTTTTATCAGCTATTAAGGAAAAAGTTAAGCTGATTATGCATGTGTATATTTTATTCAAGAAGAGAACAAGTAAGTTGCAATGGATAATTTTTGTGGGTTTTGAGTTTCAAAGAAGCAGTCAGCTTCTGTGGCTAAGGACTAGCTTAGTCCTTACACAATGGCTAGTGGTGATTCTTGAAATATAAATATATGCAATAAACTGACAATTCTGCCTGCTTGTCTACATTTCTGCACTTTCTAACATTACAGACAGGTAATGGGAATTAGAAGGAGGAGGAAAAAACAACAATAAAAATCTATATCACAAAAGGAGGGAAATCCATTTGGTCCTTGGCAGCAAAGACACCACTCAGCTATTCCACACTTAGTGCAATCCAATACTTCTTTATATAATCCTGTTCTTGTGGAAGAAAATTAAAGTTTAATGCAGTAGCAGCTGACATAAATCACTTCTGTTGCCCAGAAGCAGACTAAAGATAGCTAAATTAAACCAAATCCAATTTCTGTTGTTATTGTTTCATTTTATCTGGTGACATCTTCATTCTTTAATCCGCAGCATCAGTTTTTCATTATTGAGCATCTATTCCTTATATAAGAAAGATTTTTTGATGGAGTAAAGGGAAAAGACAATAGTACCAGCCAAGAAATTATTGGGTTTTCAAAAATCCATATTTTTTTCCAAGTTCATATGGGCTCTTGCCTTTAATTAATCTGTGTCAAGGGTACTTACTTAAAGTAGAGCACAAAAGCAGTAGAATGCTATCAGCCGTAACTGGAGCTGTAAAGGCCACTCCCTCTAGCTATCACTATTCATTTGTTGTTCTGAACTGTATTTGAGATCCACTAACAATGGAACAAACTAAAAATTTCTGCAGAAAAAGACTGCTGATCCTATTCTTCTACTTTACTGCCCCAGCCTCAACCTGCTCCTCATCAGCAAACTGGAATGAAAAAAAATGCAAAACAAAGAGGAAAGCTGAGTATATTACGCTCTGTACAGTAAGTTACTTCATAATAGAAAGGGTTGCAATTTCTCTGAATTTTTGATCAGATATACAACTGTATTGAAATAGAATTAGGTCTTTCATCTTTGTTACCTTTGTCCCCAGTTCCCCCTCTGCTACAAATTCATTAGGGAATCTTTCCTGCCTATACTTCCTAATGGTGATATAACAGCTGCAGATGAGTTGGATGCAGGAGTCAGTGTACAGTTACTATTTTTCCCAATAAAACTATGAAAGAATTACCCAAGGTACTTGGGAAGTTAATGTAACACATTATGGAAGTGGACATCTTCAAAAATTTCTTCACATGTGTTTTTGCAGCAGTAACTCTGCAGGTGTATGGCCCATGCTTAGAGAGGCGATGGGCTACTGCTTAAAAAAAAATGGAGTAATACAGATATCTTAAAAATATGAAACGATCTCTCAGATTTTTGTTACATTATATTCCCCTTCTTTAGACTGTAAGTATGGAGAAATCATCAGGTTTCAAGAGTTCAAGAGTTTAAAGGATTCTCTAGAAGAATTTTCTGAGCAAATTATTTGCCCAAGAAATGCCCCTTTGAAATGAATAACAGAAAGGACTACATCATGAAAAACTACAATATATAACACTCTTGGATAGTCTATGGGAAGAAAATAAAATTAGTAAGGTTTTGTCACCCCTCAGTAACACCCAGATAACTTACTGATGGAAGCTGCTTCATATAACCTCAACATCTGATCTTGCCTATGGCAAGAGATTAGCCTGTGGTCAGTTGCACCAGCAAGGCCAAAGTAAAAAGGCAGCTTTAGAATAATCTCCCTCCTGAATTTTAACATGCATGTGTGTCTGAAACAAGGGGGTTTTCCTCACTGCTTTATTAGAACTTGAAGTTTTTCACTCATTTTTTGAAAGGAATAGCTATTGGGCACACCAGGCACTGGTTCTCATAACTGGCACATGAAAGCAAGTTGATAGAGAGTACATGGCAGGATTAGTACAGATTTATAATGAAATGGTCCTAATAATCACGTTCTAATTAGAAACAATGCATTTAAAAAGACCAGAATATTTCCAGTAGAGAAAATATAAGGGTCTCTTTTTCCCTCTTTACTCATTCTGTATTTATGTCAAGTATACCACAAGAGTATTTTTATTACCCTCCTATATTGAGATCTACTCTAATTATACAGGATCAGTCGGCAGTGTTAAAACCCAATTACCTGTCCCTGGAGTGCCATCGTATCTGTAGGTCAAGTCCTACTTTGCCAGACCATTCATATTGGCTTGTCAAGCAGGCTGGAAAATACATCGAAGACAGCGTAGAAGCAGGGGATATATGTGCAGGTATGTGTGCACATGCGTTTGTGTTTTCTAATCCCTTTGCAGCCTGCTAGGCTTAAACTGCAGATGTCATCACCATGAAGACAGCAGTTGAATGCAACAGGTGGGGTAAATAACACCTGACTTTTCTAGCAGGGTTAATTGTGCTGGATGTGCTGGGGATACCGTTCAGTATGGTTACACGATGTAAGCAATAAGACCACAGACCTGATTTTTACTCCCTGTCCACACGAACTAGAGTGTAAAGTTCCCACCTCCAAAATGCTTTACGATCTTTCAGATGGGAAAACCTCTGACCTATATCATTCCAATCTTTGCTGGTTCAGTTGCTGAGTGGTGACAACTTGCAAGACTCTATGTCTGGTCTACTATATTTAATTGCACTATACAATTAAAACATTAGCATGGTATTCCTGTCCATCCAGCCCTGAAGGGGTTTTTGGTATTTGCAGGAGAGTCTCTCCGGAGAAAATCAAGCACACAGGGATTTGTTGTGAGCCTACTGCCAAGACAGTTCATAAATTTAAGTGAAACATGACATCTATGCTCCAATTATTTTTTTTCATTACAGCTTACGACAATTTAGTAGGTGCAATCCTGAATAAATAGCTAGCCTGCTACTACAAATGCAAGACATTCTATTTATGATTTCTTCTTCCTTAAAGCAATAAATACTATGGTGGGGAAATTAGATCTAATTAAAAGACAAAATATATATTTAAAGATCCAAATTAGAATCTCTTTTACATCAGTTTTTTTATTCATGTCAATTTATCTATTTTGCATCCACACCACATTAAGAAAAAAGATACCAAAATGTGCCTTATGTTTTCAAACTAATAATTACTAATATTAATAAATCTTTATCCTATAAAATAGAAAGTTCATGAAAGCTTGTTCTATTAAATAATCAAGTACTAAGGGTTAGCTTTGAAAAAAACCTTATTTCATTTGATGATATAATAATTAATATTGCTTCAATATAGGATGACTATCAAATTGACATTGGTATTTGCACATAAGGCAGTAAAAGCTAAAGCTGATAATCTCTGTTTCAAGACAGCCTTTTCTCAACGCTGCAGTTGTCAAAATGATGCTTTTGGAGAAGCAGGGGAGTAAAAAGGGGGGTTAAATCACAGATTAGGAGGAAGGAGAATAAAATTAACATACAAATCTGTCAGAATAAATGTCTAGCAATATACTTTGGAAGAACCAACTTTATCATTAGATTTGAACAGCAATAATTTCAGTGTATGCTTAGGATTTTAATGTCTTTTTGCTATTACAAACTTACGGAGTTTTTTCTGGAATCTTACTTGGAGCGCTTATTCCAATACATATGCTTTTTAAAACAAATCTTTATAATTATTTTTTGCTTCAAAGGTAAAAACCAGATCTTAGTCATGAAATAAGTTAAATTTCTTTCAATTTACTGCATTTTGTAATCCTAGCACAGAAAAGCATCCTTTTATATAAATAAGGTATCCTCACCTACCAAAAAGAATGCCTTTTCTCCTTCATCACAGTTATTTCTTTAATTATTTCTTCTGTCCTGCCAAAATATTACATCAGGTTTCTCTGGAACTTTGGAACTTCCCTGCCACTTCCCTGCCAAAAATAATATTAAATTAAAAATAAAACTCATGTTCAGGCAAGTTTATCTTCGTTTCCACTGATGTCAGTGGCAATTTTTTTTCAGAAACTGTAAAAAAAAAAAAGAATCAAAAGGACACATGTACAGAGTGAAAGTGTTCTCAGTACTGCAAATCTTTCCCTTTGGTAAGGAAAAATCCTTACAAAATCAGAATCAGCATAGAAATAACAGAAAAATCCCCATTAAACTTAATAAATCAAATAGAACACTTACTTTATGGTGATATAACTGCAGGATCCTCACTTGGTTTAAATTAATCTGTTTCAAAATAGCTGTAAGTTGCTGTCTGTGTGGTATTGACTGCAAAGGCACATTTCGTAAGGACAGAAGGGTGATTG
>VZTY01019773.1:4866-75847 GCA_013400935.1 Turnix velox
GAGGGAGGGAAGGAGGGAAAGAAGGAAGCGGCAGGCTTTAACCTCAGGAAATGGCTTATCTGCAAAACGAATGTACATTGATTGACATGCAGTATTAAGTTTTTCTAAAGTTTACTTTCAGAACACAGTTCCAAAAGCAGTTTAAAATACTTACTTGAGAAGTTACTGGATAAGTGATACAGTTGCTATTTAAACCATGTCAAAAATATTGTCCCTTTATTTACAAAATCTCTTTAATCCTTCACACTGAAAACAAGTAAAAGAATACAGTAACTGTGATAAATTACCATTAAACCATACTTCCCTCACCCCAGGAACTGAAGTATCTTTCTTTTCAACACCAACTCAGAAGCCTGAATTATTGAAGAGCACTCTACAACAGCAGGAAGAAAATCCACAATGTAGTTTCAAAAGTGTGGAAAAAAAGAGGAGGAGAACTGCAGTAAAGTTTTCCCTTTTTTCCATTTTGTTCGCCACAAGCCTGGTGTCTGATGTGCAGCTTAACTTTCCATGTTTTCAAGGAAGTCACATTCAACACTCTCTTCAAGCTGTTGTAGGACCTTTATGCCATTGCTACCAACGTAGTCCACAGAGAGAGAGGCAGAAGACTGTGAATTCTGGGACTCGCTCCTGTTCGCTGTGAACACGCAACACAGAGTCTTGAAGAAGGGCATAAGCTGAGTAATGCTAGATATGGAGCGGAAGTTCAAAAGAGAACATTTGTGCTTCTTGGAAATTCCCTCAGTGTTGTTCATTTCCTGTAAGCAAAGGTTTTGCTTTAAGACACAGTGCTGTTATGCCTTGTCTGAACCCTGCACTTAGATGCTTTTTTCTGCACTAAATGATCCATAGGATAATCCACAGCCTACAGCTGAATCACAATATAAACTATATAAACAAATAGAAGGAATACTGAGTTATTTCTGTGTTTGGATTTCAGGTTCCACTAAATTAAAGTCTCACAATTTCAGGACACAACAAATTTGGAATAGTTTCAGAATCAGGTATCAAACAACAACAGAGTACATAGATATCTCTAAGAAATCCTTTTTTGGATGAATTTTGTATACAAAGTATTTCAATTTTAATTAAGCTGTCAGTATACAGTCATTATATTTTCACAGAATTATCTTAATTGATTTGCATTTTAAAAGTTGCAAAGTGACCTTAGTCACTAATAGAATTTAATTAAAAAACCTGAATTAAAATACTTATAGTTAAGCCTTAATGGTAATTTTAAACGCTATTATGGTAAAATCTTTTTGACCAAGTACAGCATACTCTTTTGTTATAAGTACTGGTCCTGTTTGAGACAAACTGGGTGGTTGTGGGCAGATTTAAGGAAACAGTAGGAAAACTACTTGCTGTTCTTTAACTCAAAATCAATCTGAGCATGTTCAAGTTATATATAGAAATATGAAAGCAAGCAGGTAATTTATTTAAAGCCTCATGAATCTTACTAGATTATCTAAAAAGCTCTTGTCTGACATAAATCTTGTCATATTTGGAGAAGTTAATGCATTTTTAAAAAGGAAAGAAGATTCAAGTGAAGCATTCTTTCTTTACCCCGTATTTCCTCTTCAGCAGATCCATGATTCGTACAATGTGTGGTCTGCATTCCTGATGATTTTCTACCAGATGAGATGTCACAGTAGATGACTCTATGTCCACCTCTGGGACAAATGCCCATTTGTACCTGAAACAAATGGATTACTTGACAAGAAGTCAGGCAAAAAAAAAATCCTTGTTTGGATCAAACATAGTTCAGTAGAGCACTGGTTTACAGAAAGAACTATCATAAGTGTAATGTTATGCTATTACCTGAGCCAAACTGAATAAAAAGGATGCTACTGTCAAGCCAATATTTAGATGCAACTGTCTACAAAAAATTCCCAAGTGCATGCAAAGGGAAAACAACCAACAGTCCCTTTCTCCTAATGAGGGTGGTGAAATCCTCTTAAGCTGACAAAACCAAATTATTTTTCCAAATACCCTGAATTACACTTGTCTGAGTATCAAAACCTGTACGTGGAAAAAGAACTGATGGCAAAATTAATATAGAAGAAAATAGATCTGGAATGACACTAAAGGATAGGAATAGTACCAGGGTGGACAACAGGTAAGTAGTTAGAGAACTTACATTTGAAACAACTGCATCCTGTCAGGTGGAAATGAAAGCGCTGTGTCCAAAAACTTACAAGCTGATAGGTATAAGGTCAGCTCATTCTGCTGTATGTCAGATCCACTGCCATCACCAGAGGCTTTCTGTTTGCTTATTTTGCTGTTGCTCCTGTGTTGTTTACAATTAAGGAACATACCATTAAAAGATAAATCCACTAGAGGTTTTTCCTTCAGCAAAAGAGAAATGTACACATTTACACAAATGAGCACTTGCACCTGCATGCAACAAACACTATTTCTATTCAGTATGAGCACTGTGTTTAATGCAAAATGTTGTTATGCAACTAATAAGTAGCACTTATGTTTTTTGAACATATCACTATTTTAAATACTGAAAATAAGATCCTAATACATGAAAACTAAACTAGTACCATAAATGTACAAGTGCAATAACAAAAAAGTGTTGGCTTGGAGTTACAGAACAAGCACAATGAATATGAGCTTTCACAAGTTCTCTATCAGACAAAACAACAATTCTTACTTTGATGGTTCATCTTCCTCAGTTAAATCTTCTTCCAGCTGTAGAAATGTCTGAATCTTTAAAGAAAAAAAATACTTATGGGGATGCTGAGATGTTCATACAACTCAACCACAAAAAAGATACACTTCACATAGAATAAGGAACCAGAGTCTCTTAGTTTACTCTTATGACTTGTGACAAATTAAGAAATCATGCAGGAGATCACATGAGCAACAACAAAAAAAAATCTGAAACGTATTTCCTAATAACAGTGTTAATTTTTTTCCCAAATTATCAGACTAATGTAAAGCTCTGAAAACATTTCAAACAGCATGTGTATTTGAGAGGAAGAAAAAGGTGAAAAGGGGAAACATACACATGAACTAGTTTTGTAATACAACTTATTCCTTACCAATTCAGTTACCATGATGGGCCACAATGAGGTTAGATGCTGAGGAGAAATCCTTAACAAAAGAACTCTGAAGAAGAGAAACATCTGTGCAGCAACGATAGAAGTCTGCCCAACACGGAGGTTCTCAGTCAGTCGTTCTGAAACAAACATAACACTTGGCAAAACTAATTTGTTTTGGGTTGAGTCCTTTGCACTCATATTGATAAAACTGTGATTTAGAAAAAGTCTAAAGAGATGGAGGTTTTATATTGGCCAAAATTTTGTCAAAACTGACTTAAAAGGAGAACAACAACAGCTTGAGTGTGGCTTGGAGGTTACCACAAAATGTTTTGAATTGCATTTCCAAACAAAAAGCTTTGGAATCCATATTTTCTCCTCTTGATTATTTATTTGATAGAATTCAGAGATTGTAGCATCACTAATCTTGCTATAAATTTTTTTAAAATGAAAGCATGAATGGGGAAATATCCAACATTGCTCAATTTATTTATGTGCTGCAGCTGAAGAAAAACTAAGGTAAAATGTCAAATCTTACCTTGTATTAAGGGAAGATAAAGATGATACTGATCAATCTCTCCACTAAAGACAGCAAAAGCTTGCCTCTTTAACAACATTGCTTTTTGCTCAAAACTTGGGTACAGTTTTAAGGCGCTGCTTGGCATATCTATAACAGAGATAAGAATTATCTACCATGTAAAGACTTCTTGGCCAGAAAATAATGCCCATGTGCTGAAATCTTTTAAGAAGAAACACTGTAGTGATTGCCGAGTTAGTCCCACATTGTAAATCTTCAACTATTCTTTCAGAAGATCTGACATAGAGAATAAAGCCACTTTTTCTTTGAAGCTCTAAGCAAATATAAGGGGTCCTATCCCACCTTTTCTCCCATTCTTCTACATTCTCCTCAAGCCTGAATTATATGTCAAAGCATATTACTCAAAGGTTTGTTACACTGGTGCACCACATTCCTACAACTCAATGCCAGTATATGGACATCTGGAAACTTAGCTGAAGTCTCCTTGCTCTCTAATTGGGAAGAGCTGCAAAAGGTCACACTCGAGCAACTTAAAATTATGGCAAAATGTGAGTGTAGGAGTCCAGCATTAGCATAATAAAAATGGTTTGTTTTAGACATGAACAAAATGCAGAATTATCACAGCTTTTTAGCTGAAAATAAAACTGTCATATAGTCAATTATGTGGATGCAGCATGGTCTGCATTTTATTGATACATTAGTATATTTCAAGTACTTCACTTAGCTTGAATGCAAATAGGGTACAAATTAACATTGGGATAAATTGTCAGTAGATGATACTTACTCATCAAATCTTTAAACATAGTTTTCTCGTGTGTTAGAAGATGATCAATAATGGACCTCCAACTGAATAAGATATAGAAGGAATTGTATAACCAGATAAAACTTTGGTATAAATTAATCTCATAAAAGACTTTGGTAAAACATTTCATAAAAAGGGAACATTTTCCAAATGGTATTCAACATGCAGACTCTTACCTGGTTTAACACAAACTGCATTCTAGGTCCTCCAGCTCTACTCTATGCAGTTCCCTATTTTCTAAGCGGATTATTGGCAAAAAAAAAGTTTACTTTTGTGCACTATAATGAAAACTTAAGTGCTTATAATGCATTTAATAGAATTAGTGATCAAGACCCATTTTTAACACTACTGCATTCTGTAAGAAAGTACTAAATACAATTTTCTTTCCACTATTAACCTATATCCGTTAAGGCCTTTCTTTACAAATTCAGAACGTAATCCCAGGAGTGCTACAATTTCACAACTTACTGAATGCATGAAGTGTCCATCTGGAAAAAAGCTGGATCCATATACAACTCAAGAACTTCTTTTTTCCAGGCTCGCTTGGTATAAGCATATCCACTTAGTGAGCTGAGCAGCTGAGCACCAGCACGAAAACTAGGAACATTGTAGGCACTGGAGGAAGAAAACAATAACAAATTACTGATATATATATATGTCTATTAAAGTTAAGTTTATGTAATCAGAAAATAAGCTCTGGTGCTCCCCAGGGCTTGTAACCAAATTCCCTCAGTAACAGGCTATGTCTACATTAGTTCATAACTCAGAGCAGCAGGACACGATTAGATCAAAGCAGCTTATACAGAAGTTTTTTACATTTTCAATATATCTCATCTGGGGAGACATTTTCAGATTAGAAAGTACAGTATAGCCTGCTTCCACTACAGGTGTGGCTGAAGACTTGTCCAAAATATTGTTTCAAAAAGCTCTGCCTTGTCAGCAAAGGACCTACCCTTTGGAAAGTACCAAAGTGGGCTTTATCTATCACTAAAATTACAGAGGTTTCAGTTCCTGGGGCAAATACAGCTCGGGCATGTTTCCATTCTAATAAGGTAAGAGGACAAACAGAAGAAAAAGACTTAGAATGTGGTCCAGAAAAATAGTTCAGACTTAAAAAAATCTCAAGTGCAGAAAGAGAAGTCACCTGTGGTTGCGTAGATAAGGAAAGACATAATAAAGCAAACGTGAAATCAATGGCACAGCTTTTTCCTTCTCGTCGCTCCGGTAAACCATGTCCAAAAGAGAAGCAAGAACCTTAAAAATGAAAAGAATGTCTCTTTAAATATCTAGTTGGTATTTCTGACAAAGGGGAGAACATACCATATTTGAGGCTAGAGTGTGTGCACATGAGATGCCTCAAAAAGAATTTAAGCTCCCATTTAATTTACCAGGAAAATCTAATGTATTCCTATATTAATAATATCAATAAACAACCAGCACACTGATGAGAGCAGCAAATACAAAACTGGTTCCTACTTACTTCTGCAAGGAGAGAAAGAGCTTGGACACTGTATATTGAAGGAGCAGAGGCAGAAACCATTGAAGATGGTGCCACTGATGTATCTAAAAAAGGCAAAGTTATACAGTTTTCCCTTCAGACATGTTTAAGTTTTGCTTTTTCCTAATTTAGTTCCCAAAGAGAACTGTAATTTAGATGTATGTAAATGGATCTGGACATGTTGTCACAATGACATACTTCATACCCCACGTTGTTCCCATGTATTGGACACATCTGGAGTACATTTTGTTGGTTTCCTCAATACTATACAAAATCTGCTGATATTTACCCTACTTAGGCTGACATTATTATTGAAGGATAATGCATTGTTTTTTGTTTTACTTTTGGCTGTATTGCTCCTGCCACATACAAACTACACGCTGTCAAACACCTTGTGCTCTTCACTGCCTTAAGCAGAAGAATGTCAGATAAAACCACATTACCATTCACATCTTCAATGTTGAAGTCATCTGCTAAAATCTGAGGCTGAGCTTTCACTTCCAAGTTCCGACTCAGCCAGCTAGTCTGTTCCAGAGAAGAACCAGCAACAGTCCCTACAGCATCCAAGATTTTTTGAGTCACCTCCTACAACACAACCAGACAATGTGGCATCAGATAAAAGGTACTATCACTTGGACAATCCAGCCAAGTCCTTCTTATATGGACCATGTTAAATAAAATAAAATTACCCAGGGAAAACAGCTTTGAAAAGTCCATAGTTACCACTACAATTTCATCCCTCTTTGACAAAATTTTGTCAGGTGATGTCTCCTATATGTACTAGGCCTAATCCAAAGCATGTGGCTGCACATTTGCACATTCTAAAAGCACAGGTGAGTTCAGACACAAAGTACAGATCAGGCAATGTTCACTTTTACATAGATGTATGGTGCCATATTTAAGAACTAAAATGTATACACTGTACCTGCAAATCTTTTTGGTCTTTTTTGTTTTCCAGAGTAGGTGTCCTAGTCACAAAGTCATTCAGAATACTGTGGGAAAATCAATTCACTCCGAGTTAGTAATCGGATAGGTCTACACAGCCTGTCTATAAACGTTCTTCCCTCTTATGCAGTACCTGAGAAGAAGAAAGTGTCCAGGAGGAGCCAAGTTCAACTGTACTGATTCTTTGAGAAGTCCTAATAAGGACTGGAAGTTCTCCTGCAAGGCTGAGACAGGCAGTCTGCCAAAAAAACAGTATCAAAGCACACTCAAGTCTGAAGTTAGAGTAAATGAAAAAATAAAAAAAACCAACAAAACTTGATGGTCTAAAAACCTCCATCAAAATCAGCCCTTTAGATCTTTTCTTAACTGACCTCCCAATATGGTATAAAGATCCATCAGTAAATGCTCACAACACATTCTTTGTGACAGCCTGGACTGCAAGGGGACTCAGTATTCAGGGGGAAGAAAACTAGTAACGTTTAGCTAACTACTCCACTGCATGCCGGCTTACTTTACCTCCATAGCTTTATCTCCATACAGTATACTGCATTTTCTGACAGAAAACAAGGCTTCCATGTAAACAACTGTCTGACCCTCAATGTGTTCAGCACAGCCTGCAGTCATAGCAGTTTTATTGAATTAAGAAGTTCTGTATCCATTCATCTGGCATCACAGAACAAGTAAGGATAAAGATCACTAGAAATTATACAAGTATCTTGCTAATGAGCTTTCTGAAGTATGCTGCTCTATCAGTATGAAATGAGGCTCTCAGATTGGTATTATAAACAGATCAATGGAACTCAATGTCATAGCCCAGTTATTTTTTGTCTATTACTTAACAATGACACAGCAATAACTATTTCCTACATAAAGGTTTTCTGTGAAATTGTAACACAAAGATCAAAGTAAAGTAGAAATAATGATGCTAGCTGTTATCTTGAGTCAAACAGAAAATTCTCTTTTATAATGATTGAATTACCTTTGAATGAAAGCATAACTGAACTGAAGCACTGGAATATCTACAAGAGAAGATTTCTGAAAAAGAAAAACTGCAATGATTCACCATAAAAAACCCCCCAAAACAACCCAGACCCAGAAGGTCCAAGCTCTTGAATACTGAACACATCCTTCTTAGAAGCCACTTACACTCCAACAGTTGACCAGCTATGATAAAACTTCTATACAGCTGTACGAGGTGACTTAGAACTTTTACAGAAGACCCTAGTTCAGAACAAGTCACATTGCTTTGGAATGTTGGCTACATTGTAGGAGCTCCTACAATGGCATCTATAATAGCAAAACTGATTTCCTTGAAAACCAATTGTAAGACAAGAAACTCAATGTGAAGTATTTCTGACTATTTGGGTAAGGATAGAAATGCATCACTGAGTTGTACACCTGTAAATATAAAAATTTTCAGCATTTTTGGTACAAGAGGACTCCACACCATTGCTAGCAACTTCTCTAGTGAAATGTACAGAAACACCTTCTTATATTGGTGGATCAAAACAAAGAAACCCATATTCTGGAAAATGTTACTTATTCAGAAGCAAGAGAGAGCCAGACATCTAAAAAAAAAATCACAACAAAACAAAACAACCAAACTTTCATTCTAACAATAATTAGCAAACACACTGAAAAAATCTAGAAGAGAATACAATAAGAAAAGGAATTATCTTATGGTTACCTCTTCTCCCTTGATCTGTGATGGTTTCTTGACAACCTCTTTGACTAGATGTAATATAGTGTCAATTTTCAATGTACTAAGTGCACATACTAAGTCCACAAGAATAAGCTGAGATGTGCTCACCAATGGAAGAATCTGAAAAATAAAAGACACATCCCTCAGATCACTGTAGCAGGGAAAACGTGAAGCTACAAAATCAGCTCTTTGTGGGATTACTCAAATATCATACTTAGAAAAAAGAAAATCAAGCATGCAACAATTTACTATATACAGATCTTCTCCTAGTACCTTAATGAAAACAACGTAATTATGCTCAAACAAAAGCAGAAAATAAAGAGTTATTTTACTCAGAATAAAAGCCTAGTTCCAGAGAATACTACAACTCTAACTAACCTTTCTCTGGAAACGGAGCTTATTCAAAATCTTTAAAATCCAAACATTACAATACAGTATTGAACAGAAAAAAAAAAAAAAAGACTGTTACTCTCAAAATTAAACTGCCACACTGTCCTTTTTATTTGTCTGCCTAGTTAGGTTCAATTGTAGTCCTGATACTGTGTGAAATTGTGTATAAAGAAGAGTCTTTCAGATTTTTTATCAACTTGTCACTTGTTTATAGATTCTTTGGGGTTTTTACAAGTCCAGAGTATAGAACTCATCATATAAACATAACATTTGCCTTACACAAAGGAAAACTAAGGGTGCCTTTCATTAGTTTCACCTTGGTTTTACTTTGACTCCTATGAGGTTTCTTGCTATTCCATACTGCTGCAATTGCTGCCATCAACTGGATTCCAAGTTGTGCTGTCAATGGATTCATGAAGTCCAGTATTTTAGTTCTCAGTGTCTACACAGGAAAGAAAAAAAAACTATCAGTGCTAAACTTTGCAAGGGAAAGGCTATCTCACAGTCTGTTAAACATTCTTCCTTTTTCCAAGATGCTCGGAAAATGCATAACAATAAAAGAATCACTTTATACACTTGGCAGTCAGACTAATTCTGAGTATCTGTGAGTCAGGATATCCTTACAGATAGATGGAAGGTGCATTTAGAATCATAGAATAGTTTGGGTTGGAAGGGACCTCACAAGATAGAAAAAATAACTCCCTGTGTTATATTCCCTCTTCATCTACAGATAATTTTCATTACTATGATTAACCACAATTCACAGGAGAAGGGAAAAGTCTAGTATTTTCATTCCTTCAGCTACATGTTCTACTGCCTGCATAAGGCACAGACAATTCAGAGGTGGTTGGCTTTACAGTGACTATTAACAGAAGGCAAGAGAAAAAGTGTAACTTTAAACAGAGTAGGTAATGGTGCAAATGGGCAAAACCAACAGGGAAAAATCTATTTGTCTATGATGGTACCGTGCAACCTCATGGGAATTCTTCAGAAGTACTTTGTGACCCAGTATAATTCTCATAATCGCAAAATTATTCCTGTGCTGTCTATCTAAAATGATGAGATGAAACCATAAGGATGATGAGATACACAGTATTTTTAAAGAATTCCTACTTTGGTTGCTTTAAAGTAGACTGAAGAAGAGCCTTTAGTTGTTCCAAAGAAGTCAGTAGGTCTTTTTTGAGAGTCTTCTCTCTTTATAACACTCCAAAGAAGAGACATGGTATTAATAATGCGAGGTAATTCTTCCAAAATGGCATTCCTAGCATTTCTCAGGTTTGTAGGTTCAGCTGAACACGATGACTATAAAAACCAGAAATATGAATATTAAAATATCTTGCACCACAGAGTGACTTCTCTTATTCTGTAATTAGGAGAATCATAGTCAGTTTTTGAATGACAACTTTGAAAATAATTCAACTATTCTGTTTCTGAAATATATCACTGCTATTTGAGTGTATAAATTTTGCTTTCCAATATTTTGGCACAGAATTGATTTGCCTACAAAATTATTAGGATAATATCATATTCCTACAAATGTTATAGGAATAAAAACTGTAGAACACATCAGCATGTTATCAGCTCAAAAGAAAATAGAAGATTTTATTAATTAAGTGTAACTGCAGACAAGCTACACAGGACTAATATTTGTGTAACCAGGATCACCATGAACCTCTTTTGCTTAAAATTAACTTTTCTGTCTTCAAATGAAGAAATTAACTTGAGTCCCCCTTTTTTATGCTTTTACTCAGTTCACTTCTTTTGGTGAGCTCTGTGGCTTATTTAAGGTTATATTTGGTACAACTGTTGCTTTAGTACCTATACTAATCTCTGAATGAAAAAGGGATGCCGTTTGATGAACAAATTGAAAGTGTCAAGCAGGCATTAAGCACTTACCTTCCTAATTTGATTAGGGTGATCCAGAAGGCAGAAGTGACCAATGGTTGTCAGACCTTCTAAAAGGGTTAGTGGGTAATCAGGTGTAACGTTTTCTCTTTTAGAAGTTAGGCTTTGGAGGGGAAAAATAATTGGTTAAGAGGCCAAGTAACAGTAGAATAAAAAGACAGCAATACCAAAACAAAAGATTCACAAACTATACTTGGACAGCCCCCCTTCTCCTTGTCTAGATATTTTAAAATATTATTCCCCATGTAATTGTAAATATTCAGCATTCAATTATTTCTCCTTTCTCATTTCACTTACTGCCTGTTCTGAACAGTACGACTGTATTTTTCTTCTTCTTAGTTGTCCAAAATCCTTTGTCTTGTCAAAATTGGGAACTTCTTTTTCACTTGGATGGCAGGCAGAGGGAGACAAGTCACACTGTCACAGCAGCTGGTCCCCTGTCCTCTCTCTCTTCAAACATAATGACCCCTGATGCAAAAATACTGACTCTACCTCACCCGGGCTGAAAGGAAAGATACCTACAAGTGCAGTAGGGACTGAGGGTCAAACTCTGGGAGCCACAATGCTAAATCAGTCAGTTACCATGCACTACTTCCATAGTAAGGATAATTTCTCAGCATAACAAATCCCACACTGCAGACTCTTACCTCGCAGATGTTTTTGCAGATGTCTTCACAGTTTCGTTTTCATACTGTTTTACAAGATCATCCAGGTTTTTACATATCTGTACAATAAACGGTGCCACAGTCCAGCCTAAGGACTTCCCAAAATAGGGCAGGGAACAGGTGACTAAGCCTACCCAAGTGGGATGCATCCCATGGCCATACTCCGGTTGCAAACCTCTAACCACAGCAGAGACGAATAATCCCTGTGAAGTTATTGGGTGTGGATAGACATATTGCATTGCTCCAATTGCCTGCTGGAAATTAAGTGCCTGCTGCCATTCCTTAGAGAGGTCTGTCTGATTCTCCTGCTCCTCATTAGCCTGTCCAAGATGGTGCTCCAAGACAATTAATACCTGCAAAAGCTTCAGCAACTCAATCTGGAGTGGGTGTTCGCTCCATATTTGATCATGCCCAAAATTGATTAGGCTCTCTTCAAAGAGTTCTTCTTCTGCAACATTATTAACTCCATCTGCCATAAGCAGTTCATACCGCTTCTGACTTATGTACATAGATGCAGACAAAGAAAGGAGCACAAACTCTTGAATTTTGCATCTTCCTAGCAAATTGCGTATGAATTCTACATTCTTACTCTCTGCTGCCTTTGCCACAGTAGCTAGCTGGGTCATCATTCTGATCAGGACTTCCACACTTTTTACTTGAACATCTCTGTTTCCAAGCACATCTTTGTGTGTGACCTTCAAGTAGCATGGATAATATGAGCGCAGAAAACTGAGACAGAGGTAAGTGAGCAGTTCTATTAGAAGAGAATGTGGACACATAGTTGGGGATTGAATCTGAAGTTTGCCATAAAAACTTTGCCCTACAAGAGCTTCCTGATGGCGAGCTAAGAGATTGTAAATAAGATTCAAATGTGCTGTGGAGCTGGTATCCATGCTTGTACTAGCCACAGCTTCAATAAACTCTTTAGGGTTTGTTTTAAGCACTGCCTCCAGGACAGAAAAAGCATACAATACCCTCTTAGAATCATAAGGCTGCAAATACAGCAGCATGTGTTTGAACAGAGCCTCAATCATCTCCTGTTTTTCCTTCTGTTGCTTGAGCAACTTAGAATGGGTAATTTCCTGGAGCTCCAAGTCCACCTCTTCATCACTTGACAAAGATTCTGATGCTTGAGTCCTCTCAGAGTCAGCACGCACAAGGTTTAGTGCTGCACTGGATTTGGAGCTTTCAGGAAGGAACGCATTGTGCAAACCCATACGGTTTGTGGTCTCTTTGCCATCAGCTGCAGCACTGTCATTGTCCTCATTGCTCACTTCTTGCAGCTCCAGAGAAGGAGAAAAAGAGGATGTATTTTCACTGTCATGGCCTGTACTGGTGTCTGCTGATTCTGTGTGCTCACTGTTATCTTGGTCACCATCTGCTTCATGTGAAGTTACTGGATTACAAGAGACATCGTTTTCAGACTGTTCAGTTTTTAACTCCAGCTTCTCTGGATCTTTTTCCACTTCTGCCCAAATTGCTTCTCTGTCCACAGTAGTAAACTGGCTCAATGGAAGGTTTTCCTCAGAATTGCTCTCTGAGATGCCAGGCTCTTTCAAAGCAGTCTTCTTCTTGCAAAGCAAATCATGTATATCTTCTGAAAAAGAAAATAATTGTTTTTGCAGGAAGATAATATAATTCTCTATTTTCTGCATAGAATCATAAAATAGTTTGGATTGGAAGGGACCTTTAAAGTTCTTCTAGTCCACACAACATGCTTTTTGTTGAAAAAAAATCATCGTAAGGAAAAAAAGGTTAAAAAGCTACTCTAGTCTAGTACAAGTTGTGATGAGTTAAACCCCCCCCCTGTGTTAAGGTAAAAATTATCTTTTTCTTAAAGAGGTAAAGCAGTCTTAACCCACTGTAAATAAAAGACAATAGGATCAAACCATAAAGCACATGCTGCTTCTCCTGTGCTGTCATTCCCTAGATATGACAGTATAAAGTGTTTGTTGTGATCAGGAAGGAAATTACAAAGATAGCAGGAGGGGTTTTGGGGGCTTTTTTTGGTAAAGAGCTAATGTTTTCCTTGATTACATTCTGTGAAACAAGGGAGGAATACATTAGCTTTTTGTTTGCACAGCATCTAATAAACAGGTCCCTTTGGATGCCATCTATTTGCTAATCAAGACAGTAAACCAATTGTGCAAGCAGATAGATAGGTTAATAATAATGAGACTGGTGACACAGACGTTCCTTTTGTGAAACTACCAGACACTTCTCCACTGTCTTCCTGCCCTGCTCCAGGAAACAACCTTGGGCAAAATGGTAGGGAGTGTCTCGTATCCATACATCTCCCAGCAGTCCCAAACCTGAAAGGACCAACACCTTTCGCAAGACTCTGCACCTGGAACAAACTCTGGCTCCATGCCTGCCTCAGTCTTCCTCAGCTGCTCTGCAGTTCTCTATCACACTCAACTGTTACACATTTGACACATTAATCATACATGGTTCACAATAGTTTTCATTACAGGTCTTAAATTGGACAGCATTCAGCTGTCACATTTAGCCTAAGGTAAAGATGCCCCCGCACATACCTAAACATGAGTGGCTGGAGGTCATCTTCAATTCCAGTCATCTCTCTGCTTCTAGATTGAAGCTCTAGGACACCTCACAACATATGCCACAAGGGCTTAGCTCTCAAGATAGATCTTCTTTTGGCAAAGGCATTTTAATTTTCAGAAGTCAGATAGTGGATTTTGTGTTATGTGCCTTAAACAGCAAGATGTTCCTCAAAACCTGTTCTTATTATTTTAACATGATGCTGAGGGAAACATTAAAAAAATTGTTCTGAACAAAGAAACTGGTGTGAGGATGCGTGCTGTGGTGGGGCAAGACTGGGTAGAGAGATTAAGATTTCCCTGTCCACAAGCCTGGACTGTCTCAGTCACCAAACTGCTCCTGGATTCCATTTGGCTGCAGACCTAGTTTTGCTCGAAGACGGATCCTGTAATTAGTGAATGCACATGCAGTGTGGATCATTTGAAAATGGCAATGAGGAGTGAGGGACAAGATCCCAGAGCAAAGCAGAGAACAATCCAAACCCATGTAGGTGCAGTTACTGTAATAGAAATGATCACTAGGTCTTCAACTAGCATGATTTACTCCTGAACACTGTTTTAGGCGTCAGTAGAGATACTTGGATATGGAGCAATCTATGGAACTGATGCAAGACAACTCAGCATAACAGGATGCCATTGCATTTGTGAGACTACCTTCAGTAGGTGTTCAGAAGTATGCAATGCTATGTTAGCATTTACAGTTCCAGTCCAAGAACAGTTTTACCTGCTGAATTTTTCTGTTTGATGTAGTGGATGGACGTGCGCTGTGTCTTTGGATGAAGCAGCAGCAGCAGGACTGGTTCAAGAATCCGTGCAACGTCATTAAGTGAAAGAGCACGGATCAGCCAGCCCTGTGCTGCAGCACCAATTGCACCATCTGAACAATTGAGACTGTCCAGTACCACAAACAGAGACCTGAGTGGAGAAATCAAAAGGAAGAAGTACAATTGAAACTCCTTAAAAAGTTAATGTAAACAACAAAATAATGGTAGGGAACAGAGAGTGCATGTTCAAGCAAGCACCAGCTAATGGCTCATGTTCACTAACAATAGCTTGATCATGCACATTTTCCTGAGTCAAAGTCAAGTATACATGCATTTGTAGAAGCAAGGCCATATATATACTAATACTCTAGAAGAGCAGCATATTTTAAAGTTCTTTATAGAAAGAATCCTGATGTCTTTGCCTTATTTTATACAAAGGTTATGGTCTCGTAAATAGGAAGCAAAATTAAAATATGATTTTTTTTTTCCCACAAGTAGCAGCTTCTATTTTTGTTGGAAAAAAAAAATTGAAACCTCTTCAAGATAAAAAATGTCTGCTATGTGGGAACTTTTCTGTCTGCTGCTCTTCATATACAAAGGAGTTTTTATTTTTACAGAAACAAGAAAGTGCATCATGCTCACAGAGTGCTTTACAAAAGTAACAGTGTTAGGAGTTGAAGATCTTCCTTTTACTCGTTTTTTGTTTGCACTACAGAGAGCTTTTTACCAACTCAGGAAAACAAAATATAACAAAACATGATACAGTTAAAATATATAAATGCGAGTCCAAGTCAGTGGAAATAAAACATACCTATCAAAGGACCGATTGTGAGAAGTCACTCTGCTGCTTTGGATCTCTCTGGTCAGATGCCACATGACAGAGAATCTGAAGAGTGCTTCCAGCCTTGTCCCCTTTGCAAGAAAATACAATAGATATGTAATTTTTTTTGCAGCATTTATCTCTAAGAAAAGTTTTATTGATTTTTAAATTTGTAGCAGAACAACAGTTACTGTGTAAAATGACTGATAATCCTTCTCTGGAAGTTTGAGAGCACTTTTCTATTTTGTAATAATTAAGCCAAGGTGCCATATACACATAAAAGTGCAATCACAACTTGTTGGTCACAGAGCAAAAAGATACGACAGTACAGCAAAAACATATTTCAGGATTCCTGTGTATAAACATTTTACTCTTGATTTGGTATTAGGGAGGTTTAAAAATTGGATGACAGGAAGGCTTTGGTATATGAGGTTGTATTGGATTTTGTCTGAAAGTTTTAAAAACATTTCCAAAACCTTAAGTTTAAAAATCACAAGAATGAAGACAAGAAAATAACACTGAAAACTGCAGGTGGCTGTTTTAATTATTATTGTGCAAGGTACTTCTCACAAATTCAATGTCATTTACTGAAGACCTGTTCTGTCATTAAGCTAGTAAAGTAAAATAATAACTGACTCACTCATAATACAGCTCACTTATTATGAGATCTAAATACTAAGGTAGACAAAGACTCAACATTATGTTGACATACACTTACAAAGTAATAAAGTCTTTCATTGGAATATAAAGTTTGCAATATCAACAATAAATTATTTGAGAGTTTTTGGTGGAGCTGGGTCAGTTTGGAAATACTGACAAAGCCAGAAAAATTTTACATGCTACCTGATTTGGGCTGAAATTGAAAAAGCCCCATCACTGAATGACAGAACTTGTTTTCAGGGAGTAAGTTTAGCAGTAGTCCCATGATGAATGAATCCCAGAGGACTGAAAAGGTATGGACAGAGTAGGTCAGACTCTTGGAAGACAGTGGGACAATGGGAGTGAAGATGTAGGGTGTGAGGCTGTCCAGGAAGCACTGGAACAATTCTACCATGATGAATTACAGTGAATACAGGACTTACTTTATCATGATCCAAAAGTGCATGGCAGATAATGTCTTCACAGATATTTGCTGATGGTGCCAAGCAGTGAAGCCTGTAGAACAGTTCCACACAGGCAATATGATGCTCCCGTGTCTCTTTGTTCAGCTGATTCCAGAGCACACATGCTACTCTCTAGGGAAAAATAGCAATATTTAATAATTATAATAATTATAAAGATCATATTACAACAACAAGAAGTGTTATTTCTTCATTGACTTAAAAGCTTCCCATTGCATAAATGCTCACTGTTACTAAGAGGGATTTCCAAATTGTCTTAATTTAGAAGAACAAGAATTCAGGTCATAAATTCAGACCAAAACATTTGCAACTTTTCAACCTTAGTAAGACAGGTAACGTAAATGTACACGCAATACAAGTTGAGAAAAGCATTTCTGATTCTATTTTCTGGGACAAAACTTAACAGACTATATAGGTATCAGGCACAGCAATTGGAACACAATAACTAAGAAAAACATCTTGGAAACAACCCTCAAATCAACAGTAATAAAAATCAAAAAGAAAATTGACACCTGGTAGAAATCTGTTTTCTCTGAGATAATCTTTAGAACTCCAGGAGCAATTGGAGGAAGGGTGACCATCTGTAGCTTTCCAAAGAAGGGGTTGTGTCCAGACACTTTGTATCGCTTCATTCTGTCTTCTATCACAAGCGCCAGTGACTGGGAATGGTTGATCACCTCCAGCAGTGTGAAGATGGACACATTCTGAACATAGCAGTCATTTACGCAACAGCATATTGTCATTAAGGACTTCAGCCACAGAGGGAAACTGGTATCACAACCTCCTCAGAAGGTAAGAAAGAAAAAAGTTTTTGAATAATCTCAAGTTTATGTATGATCGTATTTACAAAAATTCTTGAAACGAGACCAACAGAAAAAAACACAAGCCAAATCTGACTGTCACACTATCATTGAGCCCCTTACTTCCCAAGGGACTGTCTTCAAAGCATGTTATATTATTTCCTCAATTTCCTCCAGCATCTTGGTAACTGGGTAACTAGTCTATTACTGCTTTCCAGTTTATGTTTAGTCACAACTAGTTTTTACATCTGCTGTTTTCCAGCTATAATTAGTAAAAACAACAACAGAGGTCTGCTGATACAAGGATACTTTCTTGGGTAGCCTGTAGGTGAATTAAACCATGAAGAACAGAAGAAACTGATATGGCTAACATAAGGTCCAGCCATCTTTGTCCCTCCTGAGTGAATAATCAGATTTTATTGCAGTTTGACATGAGACTATGAAGTATGTTTTAGTTGCTGTACTACCACAACAAAACAAACACTCTTCCTTCTCCATATCAGACAACTTCTGTAGCATATTCAACACAGACTTCACTGCCATAAGTTCTCTCCTTTTGGCTTTAAACCTTACTGTATTCTCTGAGGTGAGCAGCTGGAAAGAAATGTGAAAATGAACACCTGTAATCTTAGGATAATATTTCAAAGAAACATAATTACAAAAGCAAGCCTTCTAAGTTCAGCTACACTACTGACTACATGGAAGGCACTGCAAGAATGAAAAATTGTTCATGTCAAGCAGACAGCTCACCTAGGCAGATGATGGGCACATCTTCATTTTGCTAAGAACAACAGCAGAAATTTGTAGTGAGGTAAGAGAACCCAATTTTCCAATTTCAGACCACCTTGTTCACTTACAAACACATCTTGTCAAGTTGCCTTCAGGACAATTACTGCTTCTGCTAAAGTTAATGAACTTGGACTGTCAGAACAAGCAGGCCTGCCAATTATACAAGGTTATTCTTACATGGTAACTTACTTACATAAAACTCTTTGAGTTTTAAGCATTAGGGAAAAAGTTGTTTTTTCACTGTTACAGTCTAAACCTACAGTTTGCCACCTACAACCATCTTCCTCTAACATGTCCTGTGGGGTGGGATGACATAACACAGACTGGCAGGAAAGGATTTCCTGGAAATACCAAACCATGCTACAAGGCTTTATAGGCTTCTCAGTCTTCTCATGTCTTCGGCAACAAGTTTTGTATTGAAAGCTTTTAAAAGAACAGCTTTTCAGCTGCAAGACACAAACCACATACTTTTGTGGGTAAGTCACATGCAACTTGCCTTTAGCCCAGTCAGAAAGCGTTACAACAGACCCTGGTCACATGTCTTGCAAATAGTCAAGCACACACTGCTGCTTACATCCTCAAATGCTGAAATTGCCCAGTAAAGCAGTCATTTCTTACCTGGAACCTGGAACAGAGAAAGGTACAACTGTTCCATCTCCTCCTCTGAAAGATAGATCGGAAACGTGGTACAATCCAACAAAAGGTGACAGGCTGCAGCAAAAGCTTCCTTGCAGTCACCTCGAAGGGGTCCCAAGACAAGCATCACTTGTTCCAAGTCCCATTCTTCTTCCTCCTTTTCCTTTTTATTCCCAGAGTCACCACCAGAAGGGAGAGGATTAGAACTCTTGTTCTTGAATGGTGACCCTCGAACTGAGAACAAGTCTGAAAGCATTTGTTTAAACTGAGGTACAGTGATTTGCTTTGCATCCCATGGGCTCTTCTTCTTGCTACCACCCTCAGGTAATCTGTAGCCATTCTCTTTTTTCCCTTTTCCACTCAGATTCATTGCCGAGATGCTTTCATTATTTGTTTCTTGAAATTGCACCCCAAAAATGTATTTACTGGAAAACTTGGCAACCAGCTCTTGGATGCAATACAAAGTCTTCTGAATGCTCCCCCCTTTCTTCCAGACATCATCTCTTTCAAGGGTTACAGTTGGCATGCCCAAGTGCTGAGAGAGCTCTGGGGAGGAAGTGCTTAGACCAATGCCACTGTCTTCTGATTTCAGGGGTGGGAATGGAGTCTCGTCCTCCTCCTGCAGCACAGACTTAGTCTCCAAAGTTATGTCCACATTTTCATTTTTCACTGGGCTCTAAAATAGGCACATTAATATTACTAAAATGTATTATTTTAATCCATGTAAAGCTCTGTCAGTCACTGGGGAATGGTAATGACAGAAAAAAAATCACCCTAGTATTTGCAATTTCCAGACATAGATTACTTTTACACAATCATGAGACACAGTTATTTGTAAGCAGTTCAATTTGATTATATTTATAAACCTAACAAATGTTTGTATAATCCTCGCATCTTGACTCATCAAACACCAACACATCCATAGCATCAGGTATGTAGCTATAGGACAGTATTATATATGTTGGATTATTTAAAATGCATGCATTTGTTCTATTGCAAAACGGGGCTTGTGTGATTTCTTTAAGCCATCTAATCCTCATTCTCTATCATGGTCTCTTGCCCACAGATAATAACATATTGTGTTAAACTACAATATTAATGGAAAATCTGGCAGACCTAACCAGCTGTAAAGTCCATAAAGCTGGGCTTGATTTGGGAACTTGAATTTTTAGCAACTGCACAATGCCGAGTTCCTTTTTAAAACCATGATGATCACATTCTTCTCAAGAGGCAGGATTATAGCCTAAGTTTCAGATAAGTCTACACTTTTTCACTGTCACAAATAATTTTTCAGCCATCCCAGCTCCTTGTGAAAATTAACCTTACCCCTGACAGGTGTCAGAACTAAATAAGTAAGAATAACAAGGCATCAGATAGTTTTGGAAAAGGCTAAATAAAATAATTTAGCAATATTTTTATTGCTGCATTTATCATCTAGGCTTAAGTCAGATGAATTAGCATTTAAAAATAAATTATATCACAAACAGTTGTAAATATCTATGAGTAGCTGTAAAAGACTTACCCCATTTCCACTTCCTGTCTCAATGTCCAAATAGGAAGGGGGCATTTGCACTTTGCTAAGCACCTTAAAACAGGTCTTTAAGGCATGAGTGAGTTCAGGTAAACTTAGTACTTCCATATTTTCTACGAGAGACTGCACCATATAACTGAGCATCTGTGGAAGATACTGAGTCTGCACTTCAGAGTAGAGCTCCTAAAATAAATAAGTATTGTTTAAAATAGTTATCACATATTGTTATTCAGCTGTCGAGCAACACTGACCAAAGTTTGATAAAGTTATTTCCTGAATAGTTAAGATGCACAAACTTGCTTCATTGCTATTCTTTCACCACTCTACATGATGAATCCTATCCTAAACATCTTCTATTAGCCAGACAGCTACTAAAAAACCGGAAAGTCACAGGAAATTATTTACCCAAGAGGCAAAAGATACATTTACTTTAATTCCTTTGATAGAATCACCATATTCTAAAATACTAAGAATTTTTATTTTTCTAGTAATGGCATTAGTAGTCATATATAAGTCACCACATAAAACTATACTTGGCAAGACATAGTATATACACGTGTATATCAATTTGCCTATTTTAATTTTATGAATTTTTGTATTTTAAGTTTCTTAAGACTTTGAAGCAGCTAACTTCAGGTTGACTTACCAAAGGAATCACGTCAAGGAGAAATACCAATAGTGTGCAGAGCTCTGAAATCGTAGGAGTGCTAACATTTTCAAGTGGGTATTTCACCAGTATGGATTTGTTTCTGCATTGAAAGAAACATTATTATGTAAGCTTTTTTCTGTCAAAATACTTGTTACAATTTCATTAAAAGCAGCAAAAAATAGCAAACAGTTAGGCTTTCTGAAGCAAAGTAAAATGAGACTTCCAATACAGCAGGATAAAACATTCTGTCAAGACCATCTAGACTGTAGTTTCCATGTGGGATGCTAAAGTGCCCCTAATTTTCAGACTGAACCTCTATATTCAATCTTGCTACTTAAAGCATAGACTTCTCTCTTATATTTTGAAAGAAATAAAAAAGATAAGTATCTCTGATTTCTTTCAAAAAAACCTTGCTCTTTCAAGAATGACCTCCTCCCCTCTCAAACCTTTTCCTCCTTCAGTTGTAATTTCTTTTGTTCTCAGGTTGTGAGCTTCCATCCAATTGTTTACCTGTTTGCATTCTTCAATTATCTCAGGATGCAAATTACATCTTTGTCTGATTCTAATAAACATTATGTCCATTCTAGAATTTAAGTGCATCAGGAAACTTTATCTTACTTAGATAACTCTTAAGGGGCATTTTTAAGAGAAGCACTACTGTTTGACAACATACACACCTAAAACAATCTTCAAAACATTTGGTCATGTAATCCCAGAGAAAATCCGTGCTTAAAGATGTGATCAGCAAATTTACTGTTTTGGCAATTTCTGAAGCATTTTTATTCTCTTTGATTGCACTGTGGAAGGAAATAAAAAAAAAAAAAAAAGAAAAAAAAGCCAACAAAAAAAAAGAAACATGTCAGTGAAGATTTGGAAAACATGTACATCACACTATTAGCTTATCTGTTCTAAAATCTTTTAACCACTTTTCTCTACAAGCTAAAAGACATGGACTGTATTAAATCAAGGACTAAGTTACTCTGGAATAGCTAGGGTCTGAGCATCTTTCTCCTACATAGAAGAAATCCAGCCTTTAACTTAGAAAATCAAAAAGCTAAGAATTCTGTCACCAGACTAATTCATGGACAGCATCACTGGATTTAATCAACACAAACATATGCAGTATACTTAATTTTTTTCTTTGCTAATCAAAAAGAAATCAAGCACATGTGGAGAAAAAAGTTAGTCACAGAAAACTGGCACCTTCTGTACCGAAAGTCATTTTGTTAGGAAGTTAAACTTCCCTAAATTGCTTAGATTTTAATAAGTAAGCTTAATATAAATTATATAGTTCCTGTTCATAGCCAAAAACTTCTGACATATACCTTGCAAGTAAGTTGCCACTTTGATTGTAGCTAAGCTTGAGATCAGAACCAAGTGCGTCTTTGCAGTAGGAATAAAAGGCTCTGATAACTTCAAGGAACAGATCCCCAACGACCTGTGGCCCTACAATTGAAGGGAAAAAAGGATCCAGTAGTTGCATCAAAGTGATTGTCAGGCTGCTCAGTTACAAACTTGTATGGACTCAAATTATGGGTAGCTAGATGGAAAAAAATCACAAGCTCCCAAGCAGGCAGGAAACAGTTTTCTTAGGCTTTATAAAATGCCAGGTTTTCCAGTAAATACAAATACAAAATTCCAGTAAATATAAAATTAAACATAGTTGATCATTTGGGTTTGGTTTTTTTCTTCAATCTAAGTTAAACACTACCCATTGCTCATTTTAGGAACTTTTAAAGCCATAGAACTGGTTCTTCATTACACTTAAGTCACTTCAATAAAGCATCTGCACTGCAAGCATTCGTAAGTGGGTAGAATTGTAACTGTAAATCTGTAGTTCATGTGCCAAAAATAATCACTGTGTCTGTATCCATAAGGAAAACAAACAGATTTCACAATTCAAATTTAACATTAGTAGGCTTGACTAAATTTTGAACAGAAGCTGGAAAAATTAGCTAACTGAGGAAGGTCAAATATCTAAATATATATAAAAAAGGCATATTTATAAACAGTTTTAAGAAGAAAGATTATGTTAGGCATGTGGTGATGATTGTAACCAGTTTTCAAGGGTCAGCACTTTGTTTTATTTGAAATTTTATATAGTTGAGGTACACAAATTCTAAGTACGGTACTCTAAAATTGGAGCCAAATGAGTTCTTCTAAAAAGAAAAAAAGAGTGACTAAGAGTAGCAAAAAGGGTCAAAGATTCTCCTCATGTTTTAGTTTGCTATCTTAAAAGCAAAAAACTTCAAAAGCTGCATTGCTATATTCATTTGATACAGAAGTGAAAGTCATACTACTTCATGGCTCAAGAAGTTAATATTTTGTGTGGTGATCAGAGAAGAAAGATTGAACTGTACAATGCAGGTCAGCTAAATCATCCTGATTTGTAGTTCAGATTAACAGTAATTGCCAGCCAAATAAAACATACAACGGGGTAGTATTTATCATCTGCTTTCTAAATTAGGTGAATCAGTAAGTTTAAAATATAACAATATCAGTCTCTTCTTCAGCATTTTTTTGTCAGAAAATAAAAATGCTTTGCATAAGAGATTTTAATCATGTCAGTATTTTTTCCAAAACAGCTAAAAACCAGCTAAAACTAGCAAAAGGAAACTTCTGCACCAGTGTCATAAACAAAATAACAACTGTTTCTACTAAGGTGGCATTCCTTTGTTAGGTAAGCATTAGAGAATCTTCATTTTTCCTTGCAGAAGTTTGATAATTCTTTAACAAGAAATGGGCTTAAGATAAGGATAAGCTTACCAGATACAGAAGCAAAATGAGATGCCACTCAAGTATTTAGCCTCAGCCTGTGAGTTTTATTTGAAGTCAACAGGCTTAGTTAATGGTAACATCACTCCCCTCTTGCCCTCAACCAGGGTAATACCTGAAACAACACTTTGGACACTAAGATTCTAACAGATACCAATTAACTATTCTTTAGTCTTCTTTGTCCATATCCCTTTGGCTTAACTTTTTGACAAAGAAAGTAGAATTTGCCCTTTAAAATAAGGGCTGTCAGGTCCACAACCTTCTGGTGCTGGCAACTTCAATACACAAGAGGATGGACACATGACAGGGAAGGGAAGGAAATTCTTCACAGGTCAGTCATGAATTCTCAAACTATAGCTCCCACCCTGCACCAGGCAGGCACAAGCTGGCAGTGTCACTGGAAGAGCCACCATTACCACCATACACCCACAAGAGATTATTACCAGCTGGGCCATCTGCAGATAAGTAGTACTGCCCATTTTTTCAGCAGTACCTTAAAGGCCACCTGTCCATGGAACTACAGTATCTAGAAAAGGAACATGGCCATGACAGCCTGATGCAAATGCACGGGAAGGCCAGCAAACACAGCCAAGCACTGGAAACAAACCCAGGCAAGAGTCATACCAACGGATTTCCAGATAGAAGCTGCTTTGTAAGACAGAAAAAACAAAGCTTGACAATATTTTAGAGATTAAACACTAAGGAATGAATTTGAGCATCAAACTGAAAGTAGGGCAAAAGTGTTTCTCTTTGACTGCCTCTTCAGATCACACTTCTGGGCATAGAAGAGTGTTATCCTCACTAGAATATGTCCATGCTACATATGTCTGGAGTGCTCTGCAGAAGAGCCAGACATAACATGGAAAGGGTGCTTGCTTCAGAGCACTGTTCTGAACCAGGTCCACAGCGAGGAACACCACCCTCTACACACTAACACACAATGCATGCATATTCAGAATTAGAGTAAGTTGTACAGGGTGATATCTTGAGTCATTCTGTCAAAGGCAATAAACACTAAGTTGTTACAGTCATTAACAAACATAACAGCAGTGGAAAGTAACATTACCTATTTCAGGTTTGTCAAGGAGACTGATTAGGATGCGGAAAGGTTTCAAATAAGCTTGATGCTGCTCCTCTGTATCAGACTCTGGGAATTTCTGATGTAAAATTTCAATCAAACTCTAGCAGAAAGAAAACATCAAAATGTTATACATAGAAGAGACACTACTGTTTTATTAAGATGTGGAGTGTTTCTAAAACTGATTTGGTTTAGTACCAACCACAATTGAACTTCAATTTTCTGTACAGGGTAGACAAATCAATGACATCTTCTCAGCATCTGCTCAAGAGCTGACATTACAGAGAGAGCATTTTTAAATAATTAATGTGGTTCATCGAAAATGAACCAAAAATGGTTTCATTGCATTCAATTTGTGTTGTAAGCACATACAATATTGAGATAAATACGGTACATCAGGCATACAGAGAAATTAAAACAACCACCAACAGGATGCTAGCTTTAAGGGCAGAAAGCAAAGGGCAAACCAAGAGCAGTAAACAATTCTAGATACAGTTTGTGCTACCATTTGAAAGGATCATAAATATATCTATATAGAATGAACACTGACCTCTACCAAAAGATCTTTAGAATATTTTCCAAAGAAATAAACAGCATGGTCTTCAGAAGTTGTTGAGTCTGGAGCAAAAGTATCACCTTTAATATCAGAGCCTACAAGATAAAGAGAGGCATTAGAAGTACAGAAAAACACTACAATACAGAGTACCACATGTATCATTTATGCAAATATTGAAAATACACTGTGTTTTCAACCTTCATCATTTCAACACTTTGCTCCAAATAAACACACACATTGCCTAAGGACAGCCAACACACCACAGTTTGACGCATCCAGATGTACCAGACTGAACATAAATTAAAATCAAGACCAGATCCAGACATAGGGTCAGCAAAGGCAGCCTCTATGCAACTAGATGGCTGTACCTCTTGTCCTGTCAATTTTTACCTCCTCTGTTAAAAGCAGGCAGATGGCTTTCTTATGAACTTCTTGACAATTAAGCCCACATGGACATTCATAGACTATTACTTCCAGAAGCAATAGTTAAATAACTTAAAATAGCAGTTCCACTCCTTTCAGTCCACTGAACCACTTCAGAATGAACTGAATACCTTGTGATTCAGGACAGTGTAATAACCCTACCTCTGAAGATAAATCAGTTTGCCAAATGAGTACTTACTTTTCTTAAAGAGGTACTTAATAAGGAACAACTAAACAACAGTTTAAAGCATATCAGATTTTTAAGCACTGATTTTTTTTTTCTCTTAGGTATTCAGAATATTCAATATCACTGTATGTTTTACAGTACCTAGCAACCATGCATATAATCTTCTATTGAGTGACATGTCTCTCCTCAACAATGTCTGTGCAGCTGCTGACAGGATATAGACTAAATCAGTCCTGCGCAATGGAATACTGCTTTCATTGCAGTCCTAGGATGTAAATAAAAAATAATTTAGCTGCTTTATGAACATTTAAATAAGTTGAATTAGTGTTCTTTTAAAACAGGTAATATTAATGTTTTGGAAAGAAAGGCAACAAATGATCAACAAAATACATAATTTACTAAATATCTCAAGAAGTGGAATCTGACAGAACTGTGATAATTTTCTTATTTAAGAAAAAAACCCACAATTAAGCTAAAAATACTGAACCAGTTATGCCTTAAGACTTAAAATCACTCGCTACTTTTAAAATACCAAAAATACTACAAGGTACATTAGAAAATTACAGGGAACTGATCTTGTTTCAAGTAATGTTTTCTTTCCTACTCTTTAACAGAAGCATCCAATTTAGCTCAGATGATTTCAAATGCTGAAATAATACTTGAAAAAGAAGCACGATATTTTTTCCCTATGCTCTTTCTCAGGTCTGAATACTTCAAGCACATTCCAAACATCACACAATATTCACTTGGATATAACACATCTTCATTTGAAGCTGTAAGGAGCAGCAGCAGAGTCTCTTCTACAATTAAAAATTGAAGGGGGAACAAGAAACTGCAAAGTCTGTTCATTGATTTTGAAAGTACAAAATTCAGACATTTGGCAATAAGAGAGTTAGGAGCTGGACTTGTTTTACAAAAGACACCTTCCCACACAAAGCTCACATGCGACATTACCAAAATAATCCTCTTACCAAAGCTGTATAAAATGGGAAGAAGAAGAGAATCACTTCTAGAGTGTTTCTTTGCACAAGGACATTTGAATCCAACACCGATACACACAAAGACTTTATCTGTAAAAGGAAAAAAAAGGTACAATGGTGTTTCACTTCATGATAGCATCTAAACTATAATCACTGTTAATAATCACAAGGAGGAAAGAAAGCAAACTTAGTTACATACAAACAATGTCCTTTAGATAAGAGGATAATTAGTCAGCCATTTAACTCCTGCCCCCAAAATAAGTTCAAAAAAGTTTTGCTGAATACTGTTAGAAGAATGGTAAGTATTGTATCAATACCTGGGGTTGTATCAATATAACCGAAACTGTATCAATACAGAATGTTACAGTGTGACACCACTAGTTATCAATAGAATGTGAAGCCTCAGAAGAGGCATATATTAAAATACTCTAACTAGCACTATAGTTATTCCATGTCTAACATGAATGATCCCTTACTTTCCATTTTAGGAAAAAATTAAAAGATACTAAATTTCAGGATTGACTTCCAGCACTGTGAACACTTTGAGAAAACATCATTAAACATAGTATATACCATATTATAGAAAAGCTGGTCTTCAACCATAAATGCAAAACCAGAACAAATAGTGTTACAGGTTAAAATTCTGGTTTGAAACAGCTTTGTCTCTTTAAAGCTGTATGCAAAAAGCGAAGAAGACTTCATTCTGCAGGCTAGCTAAAACTAGTATGGAAGATTCTCTGCTGTATTTCAGAAAAGTCTAAGCTCCCATGAAGTAAATGCAGTAAGCAATTCCATCAGCCTTTCTCTCTCTCCAAGATATTTTTAGGAACACACCATTCTAACTGAATACAGAGAAGGCACAATCTGCTAGTACACAGGCATTATGGTACATTAGATTGTTCTGTGAGGAGTGTAATGAACTTACTGTGAGCTTATAATCCGTGCCAAGCATGTACTTCTGCTGTTTTCCAGACAGCTCCCTGTTGATATGACTGACAACAAAAAGGGAAGCAGGCAGCCTGATGGATGGGCTGACCAGGACACTGCCCCAGAGTGCCCCATAAAACACTTCTTGGCCCATCAATAAAGAGAGCTTCAAAAGCAGAGCATCTGTTCTGTATGGAAATACATTTGACATGAGAAAATAGGTGTTTGTTACTTCATTTTTGCACCACAAAAATGCAATTATACACAGTGTGAGTATTCTAGTTGACATTATTAATTTAATTTCCTCATCTTTATATTATCAGTATTTTCCTTCTTATGTGAAGATGGCCAGCATTTAATTGTATGAAAACAATCAGAAAGCTCTCATTGTGCACATTCACAGAAACAAAAATTTTCTGTGGGTATTTTGCAAACTTTTCCAAACATTAAGCTCAGCTCAGATTACTACAGCAGCTCTGTTTGCAAAATATTTACAGTAAGAGATAGGTAATTCTGAACTGGTAGTATTTTAAGCTGATACTAAGCTCAAAAGCAAATTTTATCAGTATGGAAAATGGAAGGCATCCTACATATTTATACTTACAAATTAATGGGCTCAGGTTGTAAGTAACTGAATGAAAAAAATTCATGAGATAAATCTCCATGTTCCAAGTTGTTGCCCACGGGACCGGAACATTGCATTTAGTTTAAAGGCAATCACTGTGTGACTGAAGGCCCATTGCTTTGGCAACTCTGTCAGTACTCTGGTATCTTAGCATAAAGTAAGAATTAAAACCTTGTATGAGAGTTGGATCTTGCAAGTTTTTCTACAGTTCCCACTAACTCACTATTTCAAAACTAGTCAGTTTCAAAGTAAATTTGATCTGCCTAAAAAAGTTTTGGATAGATGTGAGATTTCATTACAAGGAATCTCCTTTCCCTTTCAACAGCAGATGTATAAGATATCCATAGATCTGAGGTTCAGGAATTAACAACTAAATGCTCCTCAACAAGCTGAGAAAACACACTCTCAGCTGTTCCAGTAAGTTATATGAGCCTTCAATTCAAAATTTATTTTTAAAAAGAAGCATTAGATGTATTTTATTTATCAGATATCATCTATGCAATCTGACCTATTTTTTCTTTTTTTTTCAAAGTGTACACATAGTTATTTAGGATTCAAAAGAGTAAAGAGAACAGCAATACAACCAGAATGGAAACACTGAAGGAAATAATATGTTACCAGTACAACAATTAGTGACCCTTTAAGCTATGAAATACTTGTATGAAAGCTACAGTGGTTTGAGTTCTTACAAGATCTTACAAAACAGTTCTGGTAACTGAAGTAAAACCACGACATAAATTGGTGCCAAACTGCTTATCTCAGGACACTTTCTGATCCTGACTTTATTGTACTGAATCTCACTGAATGTCATTACTGCTGTGAGCACCCAGGAATGAGATACTTTTTGTCACAACAGAATTCATAAGAGCTGCTTCTTGCTCTTGTTTTCAGAACCTGAGGTTCTGTATCTGGTACCAAAAGAATTCAGCTGCTTTCTCATGTTACAATATTTAAGTGGAATTTATCAACAGAACAGTGGTTTGGGGAGTCAGATTCAAGAGTTCAGAAAAGCTTTAAGAAACATTGTCTATTCCTTTCTTTCAGAGTATCTATTCTTATGTCTCCTTTTCCTCTCCCCTTCTTCACTTGAGATGAAAATAGAAGGGGAAGGGGTATTTCTATTTTAACACTATTTGTTGCATCTTTCAGGGACTCCCCATTCTTTCACCCTTAGAAGCTCTTGTATCGAGCCTTCTATACACAGAGCTGACAGAAATTTCTCAAGAGTTTCCTATGAAAGCAAAATACTGTATATTGCTTTTAAATCAGTATTAGTTCTCACCTGTCATAAATTTCTGATCCTTCTTCCAATCCAGGCAGCAGTCCAATTACAAAGGCTTGAAGACCAGGGAGGAGGGACTTTTGCAGAGGAAGAAAATATTTCTCATATAAACCAAGGAGAACAGGCCTCACTGACATTGCTGCATTTGCCAGCAGAGGAAACAAACCAGAGCTATTTAAAAAAAAAAAAAATTAAAATAAGAAAAAAAACTTAATTAAAAGAGACTGTGAAATTCATAGCCCTTTATAGAAAAGTTTACCTGTACAAGAATAAATCCTTGGCAAGCCATTTTGTCCCAATAATTTTGAAGATTATTTCATAAGTTTCTAGTGCCTTTAAATGCACTCCACTAGGTAGTGCTGGATGCAAACACTGAGATAGTCTTTTACTGATGATCAGCCGTCTTGGCAAGAGAGAATACTTCAGGTTACTCTGAAGAGCCTATGGAAAAAAGGAGTTAAGAATGAATAGCTATAATGTAAAAGATAATTCAAATGATGACTACACATCAAAGGCTTCCTACCAGCACATCAAGAAGAAATAAATGCATTCAAGAGTTTTCTCTAGTAAGTTATTTCATTACACTGAAACAGAACAATTCTGCAATTGAGTTTTCATGTGGATCGGTCCTGAATAACCTAGAAAAGTCTGGTTTTACTTTGTCTAGAGGCTGGAAAAGGAAGCAAAAGGGCAGGACAGAGGCAGGGTACCCTTATCCTATCTCCAGGGGAAATGGGGAAGTAGCAAGAGCAGCAGACCAGCTTTTAAAACAGAGAACTAAGTAACAATTAAATAATTATCTTTCCTTATAAATTTTCATTTAATGTATAGCTGAAATATAAACAAAAAAGAACATTTTATCATGTCTGCTTTGTTTTCCATGATTAAGTTGGACAATAACATAGAATCATAGGGTTGGAAGGGATCTTCAAAGGCCATCTATTCCAACCACCCTACAGTAAGGAGCAACATCATGCACTAGATTAGGCTGCTCAGAATCTCATCAAGCCTGGCCTTGAGTGTCTCCAGGAATGGGTCTTCCAACACCGCTCTGGGCAACCTGTTTCAGTGCCTCACCACCCTCATGGTGAACATCTTAGAAGTTCCCAAAGACTCAATGTGGCTGCACTCAGTAAGCTCCATGAACTGTATCCTGTGTATTGATGTATAAGTAAAAGATCTTCAAGATAGGAAACAGTTAACTAATTATGTCAGACAGACCAGGTCTCTGGATAAAGCAAAATGTGGTACATTTGTGTGGAAGGATTACTCTCTTCCTTGAACCATGCATGCAATTTCAATAGGGTAAATAGGTATGTCTCTTTAATTCATAGACATTTAAAAATGAAGTTTCAAGTAAATGGCACTTTAGCTTTTTATCACTGTCTACCAAAACCAACAGATGTTTCACTGCTGATTGACACTGGAGATATTAAGGATTACGCAAATTCTTGACTCTCCCAAAGGTTAAGCCATGGTCTTATCCTTTGTAATTGTTTTAACTCAAGGTTCTTCTACACTGCCTGAAAAAGGATTTTGATGCAGCAGCAGACAAATGAACTAACCCTTCCTTGCTCATATCTGAGAAAAAAAAACCCCAAAACAGTTCAGCAATGATTGTGACACTCACTTGCATGCCAAGTACTTTCATCAACACTCAGAGGAAGAAGTAAACCCCTTCATCTCTCAAAGGTATGTGCAATTTATTGTTTCAGACTTTACAGTTGGTGGGCATGACAAGCTAGAATCTATGAGAATACTACTGTGTTATTTCTTCCATTTGCTGCCCAGCCTAAACTGAGAGACCATCTATAAGTGAAGACCTTCCAGTAAATAAAATTTACCCAAAAAGAAAAGGACTGGGAGTATGTCACAACAGTGTCACATCATTCTTAAACACACAGAACAGATGCCCTTTAAAGCAAATGGATTTCCTCCCTTCACACCCCTGCTATTTGCATGAGATTTGCATTTTCACAGGTACTAAAAACAAGAATCCAAGAATTAAGCAATATTTTACATATGAAACTAAATCAGGTTATTTGTGGAGTTATATTTTATGTGGTCTTATATATTCTTTACTTGAGGAATTTACTCATGCATTACATAGAATCATAGAATCATAGAATAGTTTGGGTTGGAAGGGACCTCAAAGATCATCGAGTTCCAACCCTCCTGCCATAGGCAGGGATACCTCCCACTAGACCAGGCTGCCCAGTGCCCTGTCCAGCCTTGTCTTGAACACCTCCAGAGAGGGGGCATCCACAACCTCTCTGGGCAACCTGTTCCAGTATTTCACCACCCTCACTGTAAAGAATTTCTTTTTTATGTCTAGTCTAATTCTATCCCCCTCCAATTTATATCCATTGTTTCTAGTCCTCCCATCCAATATTATGTTAAAAATTCCTTCCCCCGCTTTTCTGTAGGACCCCCTCAGGTATTGATAAGTTACTATGAGGTCCCCTCTGAGCCTTCTCTTCTCCAGGCTGAACAACCCCAACTCCTTCAGCCTCTCCTCAGAGGGCAGTTGTTCCAACCCTTTGATCATCTTTGTGGCCCTTCTCTGGACCCTCTCCAATAGCTCAATATCGTTCCTGTGTTGAGGGCTCCAGAACTGGATGCAATACTCCAGGTGTGGTCTCACCAGTGCTGAGTAGAGGGGTAAAATCACCTCTCTTGACCTGCTGGTCACACTCCTCTTGATGCAACCCAGGATTTGGTTGGCCTTCTTGGCTGCGAGTGCACACTGTTGGATCATGTTGAATTTGTCATCAACTGACACACCCAAGTCTTTCTCTACGGAGCTGCACTCAAGCAGTTTAAGTCATTCTGTGCTGCTTTGTAGCACCACTAGAGATTGGTTAGATCAATTCAATATTATCAATTCAATATTAAAGATTAAAAGCCTTAGTACTTGAAACAACATTGAAGACTGCTTGAAAGTTGGACTTTGAAACATTCTGTTTATATTGGTTGGTATGTATTTGCCCACACCCTCTGCATATATAAAAGAAGATAATTACAAAAAAGTATGCCAGTGGTAAATATTTTCCCTCTTGATCTTAAGAATAAAGAAATAACATCTTAATATGTTATCAATTAATGTTGAAATATCAAATAGGTAGAAACTTAAAACATTCACTATTTATTACATGGGCAATCTGATGCATTACAGCAATAATGCTATCTCAAAAGATGTTGTAAGGATAAAATAAATCTCCAGCAGAAAACAAGAACTCTCCTTCACAAAACACCAGGAATAGCTAAGCAAAACATTTTGTAAGAAGAGGAAAGAATACCCAAGGCACATTAGGAGCTGAAGAGTGGATATTCAAAGATAATTCAGTTTTAAGTATTTCTCATAGGTAACTCTGAAAGCTTCATATGTCCAAATTCCAGCAGGTGAGTTAAAACACTACATTTATGTACACATGCCAACTATACTGCTTCACCCAAAGGATCAGAAGAACAGGATACAAGACTTAAAGACATTTATTATGATCTTCATACATAAGCTGTGGAGAATTTCAACCTATCACATCAGAATGATTCCAAGACGAAAATCTCTTCTCAAAAGCATGCAGTATTTTTATTCACTGAAGAAATACGACTAGACACAAGCTAAAATTCTTCTTGAGAGCGAGTGTTCCTGGTTAACAGTTATCTCTGATCCTTCATCAGATGTAAGGGATTTTAAACCTCACTGCAATATATTAGAAGACTATGGTTGCACCCTAAGCCATTCCAGCAGGGGTAGCCTCGCTGCTGCCTTGTTGAAAGGTTCAGGTTCTTAACACCTTCCCCAGGATCGCAGGGCTCAAAGAATTTCACAAAAGCTAAAGGACATTAATCAGCAGATGGGTCTAAAACTGTTAGCTGTTAGGTGACATGATAGTATACATATTTCCAAATGTTCTACTGTTCCATCACCCTCAAAATATTTTTCTGCAGTTTAAGTCATTCTGTGCTGCTTTGTAGCACCACTAGAGATTGGTCAGATCAATTTGCCTAGACTTAAAACACCAAGCAAATCAAGTCAGTATTTTTATTTACATAACGAGAATTCCAGAAAAAAAAGCAGCATATCAATGTATAGCATCATCTTCAACTAGGAGGTACTGTAAGTCTTGTTTAAGACAAGAGTGGTTGAGAGATGGGGGGGAGAAGAAGAACAGTTTTCCACTGATTCATTTTTTCATTTTTCCATAAAAATAGCAGCATGAAGTTCAAAGATGGTTATGAGGGAACTGTAAACTACGAGCTGGAGTTACATTAGAAAAGGGGGAGAAAAAAGCTGTATAAAATATCCCTAGTCCTGCACATCACATCTGTGTATTGGGTGTGGTGACCTTCTATAAAGCAATTACAAAGTAAAGCTTCCCTTCTTCTCAAAGATAAGGCTTGCCATCAACAGAAGGCAAGTGGTGCTTGTGTTTGTTCATTTGGCTGTTATAAAACCATGGCTTTCAGTACCCTCATATGAATCAACTGGTGTAACTAAAAACTACGCTCATTAAATCCGTATTTCAGAACAATCCACTCCCCTCAAGAACAGACATATTGGGACATTAAATGTTACTACTGAAATAAACAATAATGGTGCAGCTGTAATGATTTTTTCTTTCCTCTTCCCCTTCAAACAGATCAAAGTGTTTGGTTAAGATCATATTCACCTTGAAGGTTCTGAAGAAAGAAAAGCCTACAGAAACAAAAAAATAACATGCTTATTTTCTACTGAAAGTCAAATAAAAACCCCAAAGACTCTGAAACTGCAGACCAAATGCTAAACTCAGTGTTAGAAGAACTCTGAATCTGTGCATTTATTAATTTGTGTTCAAGGATAAAAAAGCAGTTTGAAAGTGCTCTTTTAAAGCAAATCTTGCTGTCATTACCAAGCAAGATAATAAAAGAGACTGTAAGCCCCTCCATAACAACGGATTTTTCAATTATTATGGTATTTTGTTTTTGCGGTGAACAATAACTACAAACCAACATCTTTTTCAGAAAAGGGAGCCAGCCAGGCTCAGTGGCAACAGTCATTAATGAAGATCACATGCAAATTCATACAATCAATATCCAAGAACTACTGAAAAACTGTTAAACTAGGTATTTCTGATGATATGCTTAACAAAATCCTGTCCATTTTTCACAGCAAATAGATGCAGGCTGTGTTTTTCTGGTAGGCTGGGTAGTTTTTTGTTTGAGCTTTTTTGTTGTTACTTTTAATGTATATACATTAAATGAATAAATGGGCACCTGTCTCCTGCACGCACCCTTCAATAGTACTTCACACACAGAGACCCTCAAGTTAAAAACTATGCGGCTGAATATTCTTGACTTCACAATATTTTAGCCTCTTAATTGCCCAAAGTTCTACCTACATGAATGCTTCAATAAATATTTTATATAAGTATATGTATATACTCCAAATAGACAGAGGCAAGCATTTTGAATATAAAAACAGAGTTAAGAGTAACTACTTAATTGACAAACCCACATATGCTGAACCATCACCTATTCACAGGTTTAAAAACATAATACTCCTCCTCTCCAGCATTTTTTTCTATCAAAGCTTTGAAGTGATTTTTGCAGAGTTGTATCCTTTCAAAACATTGGAACAAGCTGGCAAAATCTGCAGTAGCACAATCACATTTCAGTACTAAAACAATTGAAAAGCATTACTGTGTTCTGGATGCAGCAATCTCTATTGAGTATCTGAAAGCCCTAATCACAATACAGTGCCTTCCAAACAGTCAACATATGCAGATTTGCAAAAGCAGTAAAAACATGCTTCAAAGCTGAATCCAAGAATGGTACCAAGAGGAGAATAACCTGTTTCCTAAAGCTTCGAGCAGCCTAGGCTGCAGCTGCTGCTATCTTATAGTAATCAGAGCTTGGACAGAAGTAAAGCACAGAGACTTATTTACAAGTAGAATAAGGGTTAATTTTCAAGGCAAAGCCGAAGATCCTCTTTAAAATATTAACATCCATATTTACTGACTGTTTAACCCACCTGCTCCCATCTGTTCATGCACATTTTTCAATATTTTTTTTATAAGCATTACTTACACTGTTTCTCCTTCACTACAATAATGCCTAACACACTATTCAAATTAAGAATTCCTTACGAATTTGGAATGTAGCATAACTTAGCATAACTTAGCAAACTCCCAACTCCAGCTGGTTTTAGAAAACAGTTTCTCTCCTTCTCTCACTCATGGTTAGTACCTTCAGTTCTGCTCAGAATACTGCAAGATTCAACTTCCTTAACCTTGGAAGTCAAGATCAACTGAAAAATACTACAGCAAGTCACCTCAAGCTTCCTGTAAAACCAATGAGGAACACACAATTTTAGGAGAGCAATCATATAACCTACTTAAATAGCAAGAGATGAATCATAACAACAACAGAAAACAAAATCCTTCATTCTTTTCTCTGCCTGAAGTGATTCAAGACAAAGCTGTCCACACTGAAGTCATGTTTAGTTAGACAAGGCTCATCTCCCTTACACGACAAAGTATCACCTTCCTAGAACTACAAACCAACTCAAATCATTAAAATTCATGGGTTTCTCTATCGCCTTCCTGTTTCTGCAAGTCACTATGAAACATCAGTTAGAACCACAGAAGCAACAGAGAAATTGTGAAAAACCACCTTCAGTTTAACCTTGGTAGCTAAGAAATAATAGAAGTAGCACAGCTGTCTCATTTCACCAAGAGTAACGGAATCAGTCACTCCAAGATCACTTCTTTCAGCCAAAGCCAAAGGGATCTGGATCAACTCCCTCCATTCTTTTTCCCTCATCTTTAAGAATCAAGAGCCTGTGCTGATTCCTTCAGGCTTTGTATGGAAAGATTAATGTTGCTGAGCTTCTACAGAAATAAGAGCATATGTGTCTGTTAACTTGAGGGACTCTGTGGGTGAAGTACTGTTGAAGGGGGGCAGGAGAAAAAGCCTCAGGAAATATTACACCAGTATGAGCACAAACACCCATGATTAAAGTCAACAAAAGTAGATCCCTAAGAAACATGTTACTCGTGCTACTCTAGAAGCATGAAAAGTACTTCCAAAACTCCTTGACTTACTCATATTTTTTTTGTCATCATCCTTTCTCAGCTTTTTCACAGCTACTTAATGACAGGCATCACTACACACCAGTTACTGACACCCAGGTTCCTGAATACAATTCTATGCAGTGTTTAAAACACTTTTATTACTGAGATAATGTTGATCTTCTCCCTGTTCATTCATCCTCAGAAAACCACTGCAGAAGCTCCTAGGTTAGAAACACCTCCTCCCAACACGATCAGAACTCAACAACAATGTTTATGTTTTAGGATGTAAGAGACCAAGTAATCAAAGGAATTAAGAGAATAGCTACTGACATCTTATTTCACAACCTTCCTTTTGGCAGCACATTCCACAACACAGCATCCTTATTTTCAGATAACAAACAGAAGCAGATGAACACAGGATGACTTGCTCTAACAATTCTTAAGCTCCTAAAACGATTAAGTCCATAAAATACCATGGCAGATGGACTGATGTAACAGCTAAAAGCTTTTTTTGCTCGTTTTCTACTATGTTACTTTATATTTGGGCAATATTGTATCTGAATGCATTTCAGATAGGTGTGAATCAGTTCCGTGTGTTCATGTAGGTCAAGTTTAAAGATCAAAGCCTACATTTTGCTGCAGGCAAGAAATCTCACTCTAATTATTTCTTATTTTCCCTTTACAGAGAAGTATTCTGAAGACCTCTATCTCTCCTTATTAACTCAGGAGGAATCACGACAAAACAGTGAAGACAGAAATGTGTGAGTTCTATTGTCAGAACAACATTCAGTTTCTCTCCCCTGAAAAAAAAAAGAACATGGCTGCCCTTAAAAAAACCTTTATTTGACACATGTCATTAGATGCGGGGTGTTGGATTTTAGCAAAGCTTTTTTAATTGTCTCTCATGGTACCCATCTGGATATACTGTTCAGCACACAACTAGACAAGTCCATAATATTTTGGGTCAGTGTCAAAGTGTTAAAGAAAATAAGACTACATAAGGCTGGTGGCCAGTCACTGTTGAGGTTCCTCAGGCTTCAATTTTAGGGCCAGTGCTCTTTTATGCTTTCATAAATGACATGGATGCAGGAATAGAGTGTACATTATGTAAGGTTGTTTATGATTCAAAACTGGGAGGATCTGTTGATTCCCTCAAAGTTAGAGAGGTCTTACAGAGAGAGATCTGAATAGACTGGACATATGGGCAATTACCAACTGGATGAAATCTAACAAGAGCAAGTGCTGAATTTTCCACCTGGCATGGGGTAATGCTCTTTAAATGTGCAAAATGAGGAACAAGAGGTTGGCAGCAGCCCCACAGAAAGAGATCTGGGGGTTTGGGTTGATGGCAAGTTGAATATGAGTCAGCAGTGTGCCCTGTCAGCTAAAACGGCCAACTGCATCCTTAGGTGCATCAAGTACAGCATAATTGGCTCATGTCCTGTACACAGTTTTGAGCACCTCAATGTAAGAAGAACATTGAACTATTAGAGTGTGTCCAGAGGAGGAAGATCATGATGGTGAGAGGTCTTGAGGGCAAGACTTACAAGGAACAGCTCAGGTCGCTTGATTTGTTTGGCTTGGAGAGGAGAAAGCTGAGGGGCGACTTCACTGCACTCTACAACTCCCTTAAGTGGGAGCAGTGGTGGACAAAATGCTGATCTCCTCTTTCTGGTGACCAGAAATGGGACACAAGGAAATGGAATGATGCTGTATCAGGGAAAGTTCAGAATGGACATCAGAAAAAGGATGGTTGTTTGCTGCAATAGGGTCCCCAGGGAAGTGGTCACAGCTTCAAATCTATCAGAGTTCAAGGAGCATCTGGATGATAGTCTTAGTCATACCTTTTAGTTTTAGGTAGTCCTTAAGGAATACTGGGGTTTGACTTGGTAATTCTTACAGATCCCTTCTATCTTGAGATACTCCATGATTTTGTAATTCTATAGAATCTCCTTTTCCTTGAAATATCTGTGGAACTGATGCATAGCAGTGACAGCAAAAGCATATGTGGTACCTATCGGGTAACAACAGATGTTTCCTCAAGAATTCGGCAGAAGTTGACTCCTCCTACCCCTATTTCCCTAGTGACAACTACTCTTGGATGAACACTCAGGAGGGCAGACAAAATGAGACATTAAGAACATACATCCTATTCCTTGGGCAGGAGGAGAGGACACACTTCCAAACCGGTTTCCCATAGAAGTATTTTGCTTTCTCCTATATTCTGTCATATTTTCATGGTCACATAAAAGACATCACCAGCATTTCCAATACAAGGGTATACAAGCACAGTCAAGTATACATGATCTTTAAACATAAACTTTGACTCAGAATATATACTAAAATTTGTGACCTCCTGTTTTCTACAAAGACTTTTCTAGCTGCTCTAGAGTGAGTAACCAGCATCTTGAGCATGGTTTAACCATGGTTAAGCATGGTTTAACCTACCTGGATAAAAGAAACAAATACCGTTTGAAGGAAACCTCTTCTGGTTTTACTAGAATTTCTTATGTTTACACAAAAAGACACAAAATAGCTGCTTCTACTACCCTTCCTTTATGAGCCAATACTTCTCTTGAGTGGATTTTCAATTTTGCCTAGTACTGTAAATCACAAGAAAGTAAACAGCAATACAAGGATAATTAATACACGGAAAAATATTCCAGTGGCACTGTACCTTATTGAGTTTGCCAAGGGAAGATATAAGATCTGCCCATTCACTTGATGATTCAAAGTTTCTCAATGCTTTCTCAATTGCTGAAGAATAATTTCTGTATCTGTAATCGCCAAGTAACTCCTGCTCTTCTGGATCCATCTTCCGTTCTCATAGCAAGGTAAAATTTCCTGGTGAACTAAAACATGCATGCAGTCACAGAAAGATAATCACATTTGAGATCTGACAAATATGGAGTACAGTAAGATAACAACAGACATGTAGAAGCACTAAAGGAACACAATAAACAGGTCATCTGATGAAATTTCAAAACAAAGTTAAAAATAACACAACAGGCATGACTCCAACTCCCCACTGCCTGGTTTAGAAGCTTTGCAGTCACATTTTCCTGTTTATGAAATATGCTGTCTCCTTCCATGCATGTGAATCTCATGCAATAACAAAGGAAAGGAATACATAGTCTCACTATAAACAGCCAAAGCAATGCCAAGGAGTTAGGAATAAATAAATAGTTTTCATAACTTATCACCTGTGCAGTCTTTTGAAAGGTTACCTACAGCTGTGGAATGTGAAACATTTCATATCATAACTCAGCTTGCTAGAGGAATCCCATTGAAGGGCCTCTCAACCTACAGGAAAAGGAGCTTTCAGAAACCTGCACCTCAACTTGTTAGCAGCAGAAGCTGAAGTACATGACTAAGGCTCTATGCCAAAGCATCAAGGCATGCATTCAAACATTCTTTTTTTTTTTTTCAACAGAAAGTATCCATGTATTTCTATGGAGAAAAACCCCAAGTTATTTAGACAGGATTTTATCATATTTTGCTACAAGTTTAGATTAAAATAGCAAAATACACCTGCTCCAGAACAACAGCAAACAGACGTGGCTTGATTTTATGTTTTGAAAAATCAAACCTTCACTCCTATGCTAGCTATGACATTTGTTCTTCCATTAGCTAATGTAAAAATACTCTTCTGGAGAGTAAATATACTCTTCTGGCTTAAGTTCAGGAATGACAGGTTTATGACAATCTGTGCTATATCAGCAATACAGAAAAAAAAAGGCACAGCATTTTGTGATGTTTCTGAATGATGTCTGCATTCGTTTTCCTACTGTTAGGACACAAAACCAAATCTAAGTAGTCTATTAAAGCACCTTATCTCTTATTTTAAAACAAAAAACCTGAACAGCTGCGTGTCATCCATTAACTTCAATAAGCAAAAATGACTACATGTAACTTTTTGCAACACTCTCAGAAACAGATACATGCTGGATGCACTCACAGAACAGAAAAGAATTTAAGGCAGGTTTAAGTCACACTATCTAATAGCAGGACTCAGCCACTGCTGGTACACCCACCCTATGTCATCCAACCTAGACCCACCTCTATGGAAAAAAGAAGTATTCTCACACAGTGTCATCACAGTTGTGTTTGGTTTGTTGATTTTGTTTGTTTGCTTTGCTACAGTAAAGGCTGAATTTTCTGCTTTCACCATGAGGTATGGAGTGCATCTCACAGTAGAGAGTAAAAAGTCCTAATGCCTTACAGAGTACTATCTAGTATTTGCTTCAAAAAGAATTTTTTAAAAATGTAAACACTCCCATAACCCCTAACAAAGCAGCAATCTTGCAGTATACTGTCAGCAAAAATTAAGAGTAATTTGATATTGGAACTGCCCCAAAACAAGAAGGGCAAGAAATTTTCCTTTGTCTCACATACATACCTTAACCATCAGACTATTGGATTTATATTCCCTAGAACAAAAGAAGTAGGAAGTATCCTAGCAGCTCTCTGCCAAGTCAAGAGAGCTGCCACTTTCATAAATAAGAGACATGTCCAGATTATTAAGAATTGGGCAGACATTTTGCTGACTGAACCCATCAAATATGTTCATTTGAAAATGCAGTGTACCCGCACAAATCCACTTTGAGCACAGGCATCAATCAATAGCACTTCACAAGGTTATAAATAATTTGTGAAAATAATGTCCAAAAGCATTCTCACAGCATTAAAATGTGGCCTTATTAACTATAATCTAAACAGATTCTGAGGGTAAATCAGAACGTATCTAGTCAAGAAAAATAAAATTAAAATGTAGTAAAACTTCAGTTGGGGAAAATTTTTTGTATTCACTTCTCAAGACACTTTATTTGGAATTGGATATGAAAAGACAGGTTAACTGTGTATTCCCATCCAGAAATGCCATGGCAGACTTAACGATGTAGTGTGCGTTGATGTTCATCTATCTAAGTTGCTAGATGTCAGCAAGGCTTGAAAAAAATCCAGTAATCTATATACGGCAAACAGATCGTGTTCGTGCTTATATACAAAGGCAGAAACCACCAAACGCCAAACACCAAACCAAAACAAAAGCCACTTGACAGTGACCTTCAGGCACGTCTCCCAAATCCCCGGTCACAAACTTCCTCAGCAAGCAAAGCCTCGTCAACTTTAAGCGCTGTTTGGGGCAGGTTAACGAGGCGGGCGCTCTGCCGTTCATCCCAAGGGATCAGACGCTGCCACCAAAGGCTGCGGGGGTCCCTGTGGGTCCCCCACTCCGGCCGGCTCCGGAGCCACGTTGCGGATCAGCAAGCCCCCCCCGTGGGTGGGGAGAACACGCAGCCTCGAGTCAGGCCTGACCTCGGAGAGACCCGGGCCCCAACTCAGATATTTAGCCCCCTCTCAAGGCCCGCCCTGAGGGGCCAGGCAGGGCTCTCCCCTCACAGTACTCCCCTCCACCGCGGCTTCCCTCCGTGCTCACCTGCCAGGGCGGCGGCGGCTGAGCAGCGACGACAGAGTGGGCTCCCCCTCCGCAACCGGGCCACCCACCACCCACGCCTCCTGCGGGTCGAATCACCCCTAGGTGCCGCGCGTTTCCCCACCCCGCCGCCAAATGCATTCCCGGCCGCAGCGGCACTCTCCTCCCCGCCACCCCCGTACCTGGAAAGGGCCCCGCGGACCTCCCGGACCGGAGGTGGCAGCGGAGGCGGCGACGCGTCCCAGCCCGGCGCTGGACAGGACGAGCCGGGGTGCGGGAGGAGGAAGAGAAGGCGGCACCCCGTAGTCTCTATGGCAACAGGAGGGCGCAAAAAACCCACCTCTCCCTCGCCGCCAGGGCCGCGCCGCAGCCGGCAGCTGGGGCGATACCATTGAATACAGCGCGGAGGGGGAGGAGCTCGTGGACCAGCGCAGGAGGACTCTGGGTGTCCCCGCCCAGCAGCGGCTGCCCCTGTCTATACCCACTGTCGAGAGCTCTAGGAAGGCTGGCAGGGTCTATGAGCGCAGCTTCTCATCCCTCACCCCCCCCACGGAGAAATGGTACATCCCGAAGGCCGGAGCCGGGCACCGAGTGCCCCCTGGCGGCGTGGGACGAGGACAGGGCCGGGCAGCCCGGCGCTCCCACACCCGCAGCAGTTCCTCGCAGGAGCCGCAGGGGAGGCGTCAGGGCGGTGGTTGTTTACAGATCGGGATCGGACCCCTACCGTTCGTCGGTGCATCAGCCCCGGCTGGTCCGGGAGGAAGGCGCGGCTACTAGGAACCGCAGCCTCGCGTGTCCACCCCGCATCAGGAGTGTCGCCCTGCCCGCACCTCTTGATTCCCAGTGCGGAGCTGAGCGACGGGGGCTGTCACCTCCTCCCCAGGTCAGAGGCAATTTCAGCATCTGCCTTACTTGCATTGGGGCCAGTAAAGTTTTGCTTCATTCCAGCTGTTTTTAGATACGAAGCAGATGTTGGCAAATTTTGGAGACGCAGCTTTCTCAGGGGCCCTTTCATCACACTTACGGCAAGCTCGAGGCTAAGGTAAAGAGCCCTCCTGGCTGGAAATAAAGTTAATGTGGTATATTTTTAATACATAAAACAAAACAAAGCAAAACAAAACAAAGCAAAACAAAACAAAGCAAAACAAAACAAAGCATATTACATCATAAAATCCCTAGCAAAAATCCATGGAAATCAAATATATGATATTGTTGGACACGGATTTATGTAGTGGGGGGTCTGGGGTTAATTTTTGGTTTTGGTTGCTTTTAAATTTTTGATTTATTTATCTATTTTTTACATGCATGCAGAACATAATCTTGGTTGTTCAAAGTGGCTGAAAAGGTCATGAAAAAATTCAAGGTGAGAAATCAGAAACTGTGGCTTTTGAGATTATGGTGGATACTGTTCCAACAATGATCTCCAGGAAGTTTTACCTTCATATACTTTTTTATTTTATTGGGACCTTTCCCCTTCCTAGGTAGGTTTAGTAATATAATTTGGCACATTGTTCTCCTAGCAAATAAAGCTCAGGTTTCTGGCAGCTAACACAATGGCTTTATGCAGATACAGGAAGCAAGCTGGGAAGGCTTCCACATTTGCTTTTGCACCCCAGTTGTGTGCATCTCCAAAATCCTGTCTAGGTACCCAAAAGCACTGCTAGCTGAGCTTCAGCCTGTGCTGTCTCATTAACAAAATTGTAGCAGTTGTTCCCAAGCTTTCATACAGCTTGGATGGCTCTTGCATGTCCCATTCAGGTAAGAAGTCAGGGCCAGCCTGCAGTGCTGGTTAACGTGTTGGTTAACCCTACGTGTAACACACAGGGAGAAATTTGTGTGGCAAAACATCAAAACATTTTGCAGTGATTTACCTCTTTATTATACATCTGTAATCACTTTTAAAGACAAATCTTCAGAACTGGGGTGGTGTTAGAGCATATGGTCAAACAGGTTCAAAATTCAGATGGGGCTTCCTTCTAATACCGAGTTATCATTTGACTGTAACATTCTTTCTTAGGTATATGAGGCAGTAGATGTATGCAGTACTATGGGCATAGCTTACCTTTCTAAACTGCAACCCATCAATTTAAGTTTCTACTTCTGAATTTTACATCTTTGCAACTTTGACGGTAGCGTAGCTCAATTCTTGGAAATGATGGTAAGCTTCTCAATGTGTAACTGACTGGACAAAGAAATGTTTTTGTTGATGTCCTTAACACATGGCATTTTTGTTCTAAAATGTAGCATGTTTGCTATCTCTCTAGAAGTCCTTTTCCTTGCAAATTTCAGTCCTTTGACTGCATCAGTTGTATGTGCGTGCTTGACTGTGTTCTTTTCCTTCTTGTTTCCATCAAACTAATGAATCCATTTGCTATTTCTACAACAAGACAAAGGATTTTCTGGAGTTTCAAGGAACCAGGTAGTCAGGTGGAGGAGTGGGACCATCCTGAGCTCCCACACCAGAATATCCCCTGATGGAAAGACATGAAAGTGCTCAGCATGCTAGCAAGATTTACCCCAAAAATGCATCAAAATGAAACAACCTCCGGACCAAGCCCTTTCCTCTGCTCTGGTGCTTATAAAGCTGCTAGCTGGTAAATCGTTTGAAACATAACTGAATGCCAGCTTTTGTATCAGAGGTTATGCTAATTCAAAGCGTGCCTGTCATACTAGCTCTTCCAGACATCTTTTCAGGAAAGGCTATAAATCAGTTTGTTATATTCGCCATGGCAGTTCTGCTCACACTAAATCCCGGCCCTTTGGATGGGATTGAGAGTAGCTTTACTGATATAATCATTTCTGGAGGCAGCCAGGCTGCATTTCAGTCTAATGAACATTCACATTAACTTCCTTGTGACACTGACAGAAATCTGTTTCATTTGTACAGGAAAAGTCTACTCCAATCATTTATCACCTCTCAGTTTTTAATTTTTTTAGAAATCAGCTTTGCAATTTAAAATAGGAAATCTCTACCACGAAACCATACATAGTATTTTGTCATTTACCATGGGAAATTCAACAAGATGCTTTCTTCAGGGTTTTTGTCTCCCTAGCAGAGTCTAAACGAATACATTAATGAATAAAACATCACCAGAGCCACTACTACCATACGTCCTCTAAATGCCTTGTAATTTCAACAAAAAACCCAGACAATGCTGATCCGATCAGGTGTCTGAGTTTGTGGGTATGTACCTAAGAGACACTGGGTAGAATTTTAAGGGTTCTGAATAGCCACAGTTCTGAGTCAGTGTCAGGGTCCAAAGACAAGACAGCAATCCCAACTGGGAAGTCTGACATAGGGTATTGTGCATGTACTATGAAGCCTAAAGAAGAGATCTATAGGTGATGAAAACTAGCCTCCGGAATATCATCCAGCTAACGCTTTCTTTTTTTGTCAGGTCCAAAATGAAGTCTTTGCAGAACAAAAACAAAATGGATGAATTTCCATTGTAAAGCATCATTCCTTCTCTTTTTTCCATTATTTTTCATTATTTTGCACTTTTTTCATTATTATATTCTGCACTGAAGAGTTCTAACATTAAAAATAAAAACCAGAAAAAAAACCCCAGATCCTGATTTAGATTTTAAAAGTAGCTTTTCAGAATAGGGTATACTTAGAAACCAATTTTTATTTCACAATGGATGTTGTCCAGCTACAGTAAAAGTACCTAGTGCTCTCAAGGTCCAGTCTTTGCACAAACCACAGGAAAGCTGAGTGTAGGTATGGAAAGCTGTACATGCCAACCAGAAAGGCAGGCAGCTTTCAGAACAGGACAACTTGAGCAGCATTTGAAGCATGAAGAATCAGGTATGGTTACCTGCAGTTGTATTATGTCTCTTAAAGCAGTGCACAAATCATTACTAAATCAGAACAGCCATGTTTTATTTTGCTGAACTAGAAGAGCACACACAAACCTCTCTGTTACACAGGAGGATAACAGTCATATCATTAACTGGATGGCTTGTGGAGCTATCCTTCTGTACAGCACAAAATGTGTTACAAAGTTTACATAGGGATTTTGGGACTGATCTGTTGCCCATTAACTACAGGCCTCAGCAATTTTTTTTTTCCCTAAATTGAGAATAGATTAAAATGCAAACTGCTGCAGCAGCATCCATCCTGTTCTTCCATGAGCTCTGAGGCATGACTCACTTGTCAATATTTCCATCTTCATAAAAACAATAGCTACTGTATGCTTAAAAACACCCCAACAAACAATCACACTGTTGTTCTGGACTGGTAAGTAATATATGTGGGTTTGGTGATCACATGTCTTTTGATTCAAGGCTTCTCTGAACACAAGCTATACCAGGGGAAGCCCACATACAGCCCAGTGACCACTTTGGCACTGCCTTGTAAACTCCCCACTATGAATTAACATGTCCATTGCCAATTTGTCATTTCCCAACAACTATGGGTTTGTAGGCAATTGTTTCCAGCTCCTTCACATTCACAGCAAGGGGAAGAGGGCAGCAGCTTCCTCCTCAAGAAAGCAGGGCTTTGTTGGCCTTGCTGGAGAGAGATGCAGGGTTATAGCCTGGGGGGACCAGGCTCTAACTCACTCCATTCCCCTGCCCTACAGCTTGGGGGAGCATTTAATCCAAGCTTTTAGTAAGGAAACTTCTGGCTGTGCACTAAATGAACCAGGAGTAGTAGTTTGTTATATCAGTCCTGTAGTTTATTTTCTGTTTACAGAAACACAGACAACACATGACATTCCAGTGAAACTGTATTTTCAAACAATACAAACTTGTAGTATCAGAATAAGCCAGGTGGATGACTACAAATCAGCAAGTAATCATTTATTGATATACATATTAATAAACTTAATAGAACTTTATAATTATGTCACTGATATTTTTATTTTCATCTAGTTTAATTTTGTACTGATAATATGGAATCTCTGGACAGCAGTGATTCATTCTATCCCAGTCTTTTTAAACTCCCCCCAAACTGGGAGATCTCAGACTGCAGATCTCCGAACAACCTGCTCCCCCTCAAAGAAACCCCACACAACCTCAAGAAGCAACTATGGTCCCTAGAAAAATCTACTGCACTGAGAAAGTGTAAGGCATTTGCTTCTTCATCCCAACTCCATGCCAGAGATCTGTCTCAGGGGAGAGGGTAAGGGCTGTTAATGATTTAATTAAGAGTAAATTCAGGTAAAAGAGGTCAGGCACTTCTACGTTAGGGGAATACCAAATTAGCCTGTGTCATCCAGGCTGGAACACTCACAAACAGAATCCTAGGCTATACAGCCAATGCTGTGAGCAGGCTAGTGGAGACTGCTGGGAAGTACACTTTAGTGCCGATTTAATCCCAGGGGAGTACCACAGCTGTATTCCTCATTTTAATGACAAAGGACCCTGCTGCTGTTTTGGACAGGATGAGACTGGTCTGGCTAAATGCCCAACTATAGTAATTTAGTCATACTGTCACTTGCACGGGTCCACAGACCTAAGCTCACCAGGTTTGTACAGTTTTGTTAATAACAAACTGGCCATGAGGGCCATCAGCATCAGAAGGCAAAAGGGCCAAATAAACTGGGGTCTCAGCCCCTTCATCTGGTGATTTAGGGGCCTTTGGACCTGCCATGTCTGTTCTCACCCATCCAGGACAGCAGGCATTGAGAAGGATGTGGTCACCTTTTCTTTTCTCATTTAACATTCGGGCTTGAATCCTGGACAAGACTGTGACACCAATTTTAGATACCCCATAGGCAGTATTTGGCCAGCCCTCTTTCTCATGCACACTTTTCTTGGTATCTTCCACAAATTTGTTCATGAGTTCCACTAACTCATCCTCAGTGATTGTGTCGCTGCGAAACTTCTGCTGGAGTTCTTTGCTGCACTTTCCCAGAGCTGAGCTACTTACCATACTAGAGACATTCACCACTCTCCCTGTTAAAAGAGAATAAAGACTGATTACTTCTATACACATTAAACAAGCCCAGACACCAAAGTGGGCATCCTCTACAGCTATGTATTCACTAATTCAGTGAATACCTGTAAAATATTTAATGTGGGATATTTCGCAGAGTTTCTGGAAGATCACAGTTAAAGTATTTTTAGTTAATACCATTAGATTGAGCAACTCAAGAGCAAGAGCTCTCTATCAACTTCAAGTAGTCTTCCAGGAAATAGCCTGTTACTATGAATATGCCTACAGATTGTAATGGCAGCTAGACTTTTATCGCCAAGTTCTGGTTGAAAACATACTCACTTCTACATAAGCTTGCACATGGTGCTGTGAGAGTGTACCTCAGCAGCCAGGATAATACAGAATTCAAAAAAAAAGCAACTGAGTTGTAAACACAGGCAGACCATGAACTTGTTCACAGAATATTTGAAGATTTACAAATCCCAGCAGGCAGAACTGCAGTAAGCTATTAGTAAGCTATTTATCCAGCACGTCTGAAAGAGGAATGAGTCAGCCGAATCAGTAATTCACCTCTCTTTCCTAAAATTATGTTACACTGCTACCTTCCTTCTGAATTGTTAACAGCCATTCCAACAAGGGACTGAATATCAGGGTTTAAATCTTAAAAGACACCAAAATTGATCCTTTCTGCTAATGACTTTATTAATATATGTCTTTCACCTTTAGAACAACTGCACCAAACTGCAACTTTGTCAGTTTACTTTCTCCCCAAGCAGCCCCCCACATTCATTTACTCTAGTCTTGCTTTCCAACTTCTCTCTCATCTATTCAACTTCTTTTCTCTTAAAAACCTCGATGCATTTAAATGTTGGTATAGACAACAAGAACCTATCCAAACATTCATGAAAATACCTATTGATCACAAGTGCTGAGAAGAACTGTGTTAAAAAAAACCCCAAAACCAAAAAACCCAGCTTGGTGTGGGTATTGAATCCAAATATTCTTTGTTCAAATAACCTGGGATAGGTCAACAGCATTCCAGGTCACTTCCAGTACTCCCAAGATTTTGAGAACGTGAGTATTCTGAGCAGGCTGTTCATTCAATGAGTCCAAATTACTTGCATTTAGCTAGTATTTCTTTATTATCAGTACATTTCTCCTCTTTGATTCTACTTATAATCTTAGGTTAATTTTTTTGTTCCAGTTCCTCCTAACGTCACCAAATCAGAGTAATTTAATGTACATTTTCAAGTGTAACCTTCATCTTCAAGGCTGGACCTGATGATCTTTGAAGTCCCTTCTAACCTGGTATTCTATGACAAGCGCCACTTATTTCACAATACACTTGCAGAACCAGCAAAGATCTAAATACAGACAGACTAACAGACTACTGACATTTCTTCAGCAGTAGCAAGTATGGGCATGTCACATCAAACTGAGCTGAAAAACTGTTTTTAGGTACTTCTTTGTCCTAGTTATATCATCAAAAGGTCCTTTCTTACGCAATAATTTCTCTACACAGGTAACATGGAGAGAACATCAGTAAGTTCTTCACATCTTCCTGAAGGCACCATGAGAATTCCACTTCAATTCATAACAGAATAATGTCATCAGCTTGAAAGCAGATGCAAGTACACATAGCAGAGACATTTTGGGGGTCAGGAAAGGCCACCTGTTTTCTTACATACAGAACTGCATCCTTTGCTAGGAGGCTTCTGACACAGGATTTTCCCATTTAATGGGGGCCAAAATTCTCACAAAATTATTTTTCTTCTTGTTATGTTATGCTTACCGTAAGGCTTCACAAGAGGCAACAATTCCATGCAAACATTCCTGGTGCCAAAAAAGTTTGTCTTCAGTGTAACCTCTGCTTGGACAGCGAATGGAGTTGTGTCATTAACTTCTCAGAAGAGATGGTCGCAAGAGAGTGAAGGAGGGAAAAAAAAACCCAATTAGAATCATATTATTGTTTGACAAGAGATTACCAAACTACCAAAATTAATTTCATTCTAGTAACTTTATTTTGACAATTAGGAAATAGGTGCAATCTGGAAAAAAAAAGATCCATCCCAAATCTAATAAATACTTGTATCATAAACCACCCCCTGAATGAACAGATCTGCTGTTAACACAAGCAAAGGAATGGGAAGTAGCAGCTAAGAAAGGGAGCTGATTTAGGCAAATATAAGCAGACCACAGAACTGTACTGTAAGAGTATGATTTCATCATACAGAATTGACAGTTTGCCACTGTCAAAAGTGGGGTAGGATTTGCCATCAGCTGACAGTTTGGCTCGGCTATAAGCCACATGCTACACATCCTCCACTTCAAGGGGGAAGAAGGAGTTGAAGATACAGCATTCCTCTTTTGCTACAGGCTTGCTCTCTGCAGTAATAAAGGCCACCTATGTAGATAAGGCAGGTCTTTGCTCATCTCCATAACTCAGACTTACGTAAACTCAGAATAGCAGTAACAAGTCATTTAGTATTTGATGTAGCTGTGGTTTTTTTATTGTGAAACGTATTTTTAATGGTTAACTTATTTACAGACACAAGTGGGCACTGACAGCATCAAGTTTTGCAAATCATTTGCTTGCATTTAAACCTGAGACATGAAGCTAGACCATGACCTACTGCAAGAGTCATTACAGTAGGAAAAGAAATTAAAAACCTACACAATTCTAAAGTCCTCCTTTCATACACCCATTTTACAAAAGAGAAGCTTCCCTACACTCCAAAATCCACTCAATTGGCTAACAAGATATATTACTTGTAGCATTCCATAGATACACAATCCTTTGTTTCAATAAGCATTGCCAGAATGATTGTTCTTGCAGAAGCTTGTCTGGAAGACAATCCACAGGTAAACCTAATCCTTGACACTCAGCAATGATACAGAGTACTACAATAAAGAAAGGAAAGCATACATCTGGCATGGTAGCAGAGACCTGGCAGGGCAAAAAGCAAGCTTGGGTAGAAACAGCAATCTCAGAAGCAAGAATTAAAGCCAAAATATGAGGTAGCTGTAGCTGCAGCCCATTCTCACACCAGTGAGCCAAGTATGTTGTTACTGTCCTTAGTAGGTTGAGCTAAGGCTCTGATTGCAAATGGAAGAAATACTGGTCTGAGCATCTGCAGGCTCTATAAATGATAAGAGATAAATCTTTTAAATGATGCTGTATGTTTCTAGCATCTATCTTGAGCAATCTTGAAGCTCAGACAATTATACTAACAGTTTCCACCTATAAAGCTAATATTGAACACAAGCAGTGTTCCTGCAAAGTACTATGCAAAATGTACAGTGACTGGACTTTAGAACACCACTGCTGTGCTCCTACTACATAAGAAGCTCCACTTTCAGCAGCAGGTGAAACGCTTCCTCACAGGCCTCCTGAACTCTTACCATGAGCAGGTGAGTCAGCACAATTGTTGCTTAACTGTTACGTGTCCTAACAAGTGATCAAGCAAAGAGGTTGAAATAAAAAATCCTCCCTAAACAGGGAAAGAACAAGTCTGTACTGGCAAGGAACTCTATCAGAAGCAAACACAATTTTCATTTTGTTTTTATAAACAGAAGAAAAGTATACTCTTCTACCTTACACCTGCTATGTCTTTCTCTTCTTGCCTTCCTATCCAATAAAGGACGAAGGGGTTAAATTCTTGCTCAGCACAGCAAAGTTAACATTTTTACACAGGTAACTTAATAGACCAGGGAAGTTAAAGATTGCAAAATCACCCAGGGTCTCAGATTATTTTTTATCAACTGGAATCCTTGGGCAAGTTAACACATAAACCAAAGTTTGTCTGAGAAGAGAGAAAACACAGATCCCTTAGGAACATGACTGATACAGAAATGATGAGCTCCCGTGCGCCTAATAAAACCCATGGGCACTAAGACAACAAACTCACTAAGAAAACAGACTCAACTCTGCTCAGATGTGCTGTGTGCCTGGAGTACTTTCATACCCTTTATGTGATGCAGCTACAGTGCTCCAGGGAAGCATCTTTCCATCTACAGTTAGCCCAACACATGCTAGAAGAACCATTTCACATCACTCTCCCATAAAGCTTAAGGTAGCTTGCCTAGCCAAAAAAGCAGCATGCCATTGACACATCACTTCTGCATAAGAAACTTTCTAAAATCCTTGACACATCTACTATCCTTCTCCACATCGTTTTGTTGCACACAGGACTACCCCAGACAGCGCACTTCCTACCTTTGAAAGCGATTCCTGCATTGTTAACCAGCACATTCACACCTCCATATTTCTCTTTTAGGAAGTCACGGAGAGCTCTGACGCTCTGCAGATCATCGATATCCAGCTGATGGAAGAGTGCGCGTAGCCCTTCCTCCTGGAGCTTTGCCACTGCTTCCTGCCCACGGCCAGGGTCTCGGGCTGTCAGGTACACATCCCCCGGGAACTGCTTGCACAGAGCCCGCACAATTGCGAATCCAATCCCTTTGTTGGACCCAGTCACCACAGCCACAGGCACACTGGACATTGTTCTCTCCGAATGTATGTCAAGGTGACAGTAACTGTAAATGGCAAAGAAGAACATTTCACTCGAATGGACAAAGGTTAGAGTCCATACTGTTCAGAAACTGTGAGGAGATAACATACTGTTGCCCGAGATCAGTTTGTTTACAAAGGAGACAGAGGAGTCCTGAAAAAGAGCTAACTATTCAAAGAAAGAGAAAGTTCACTAAGACCTTCTTCAGGTGGGGTCTCTCAAATTGTTGGAGGGCACACCCTCCTTTAATCCTAATTTTCCTGACCACGTATGTCCCTTTTATATAGGTAACTTAACAGACTTGAGAAGGTCAAAGATTGCAAAATCACCCAGGATCTAAGATTCTTTTTTATCAACTGGAATCCTCAAACATGCAACACATAGAACAAAGTCTGTCTTTTACCATTGGTCCAAGGCAACTGGGATTTACAAACTCCCCTGCCACGCATAATATGAAATTCAAAGTCCAATATTCATATCAAAAGGACATTTGCAATTTCAGAAGCACCCATACGTAATCTGTGATTCCATACGCACATTGTGTCATATGTAAACTGAATTTCTTGTCATTCTTCTGTTTGTAGACCCTTATCCTATCAATGCCAACATGAGGTACTCGCCGAGAATTGCATGGCTGCTTGTTAAAAGCTCGGAGCATAGCTCAAACAGCGCACGATTAAAAGAATTAAAAAATCACTGACTAATCTTGACTAATGAATTTTCAATGGAAGCAATCTCTTCTGCAAATACACCTTACAGGGGCACCGCTTTCTTCCCTTAAGGGTATTCAGCTGGCTCAACTCAAGCACTGATGCAGCCAAAGCTGGAAAACTTTGGCTCAAAAGAAAGAGTAGGAATAGCCTGATCTTCAAGCTCCAGGCAGAGATTCAGCGTTTTAGGGGAAAACAGCGGGCCACCGAGGGTTACAGACAGCTTCTGCTGTTTAACATACGCCCGAATTCTAGACACCTACTCGCTATTTTTTCACTGCACACGTGCTACATTTAAAAGGATACATTTTCACCCAAAAAGCGAGTTTAAAATGCTGGGCTTTTTTCTTTTTTTTTTTTCTCTCATTTTCGACTTAAGGGCCATTCCTATACCAAATTAACTCTTAACTAACCACAAGCAGCCTTCAGGAGAGTATGAGAACTTAACCAGCTCCTAAAAGTCTGCCCCGCTTCACCAGGGCCGCCGTTCCAGGGTCCACCGTAACGGAGGCCTTACCTCGCTGCAAACCAGCACTTTTCCCTCCGTACAAGCCTCCTCAGGGCTGCTTTTTGTCTCCCACACGGGAGCCAAAGCAAATCACCCCCCAAACACTCCAGGAGTCTCCCCGCGGAGCGATCCCTGCCGCCTCAGCCTGCAAAAGGGCTGAACGCAGCCAGGAGCTGCAAGATGGGGAACAACCAGTACTCCTTTCTTTCTTCCTTCCTTCCCTTACCCACCTCGAGCACAACGTACCTTCCTCCTCCGCTTCACTCCTCAGACCTGTGCAGCGACGAGAAGGAGGCGATCTCACCGTCAACCACAAACGCTCACGCAGCACGGGGGGCGGGCACAGCACTTAAGATGGCGGCGGGGGAGGGCGGTACCGGCAGGCGGGGAGTGGCGGTGGCGGGACGCGGTGGTCTTGTAAATTCTCGGTGGTAAGTGAGTTGGTGGGTGCGTGGTTGTGAAGCAGCGGTGATGCTGAGCGGTACAGGACAGTGTGTTCATCTCTACCTTCTCTTCCGCTATTTGAGCCTATGAGGGAATGGGGAGCCGGCGCTGCTGTTGGGCCGCTGACGGCATGTGGCGTTTGTCGTTACGCTCTGCTTTAAAATAGGAGGGGGCACAAGCGCTATTCGTTTCGTTGGGGCCGTTCTCGAGGTCGGGGTGAGGAGAGGCCTGGTCAGATCCCGCCGGGACTGCTGCACGTTATGGCGCTGCTGTGGGCAACGTGGTGTTTGGAGATAAAAAAGCTTCCCCTCTCTTCTTCCCCCCTATCAGCCACTCTTTGGTGGTGCTTTGCTGGCAGTGCTTTTGTTGAACTTCGGAGAAGAAACTTCGGAGAAGCCTTATTAAACAGACAGCACTCTGATTTCTCTCATTGAAGGGAAAAAAAAAGCCCCATGTGTGATTTGGAAGCGACTTTAAGTATTTTTACGTAACTGTTTTCTTTTTTTTACATTAAGGTTGTCTAAACAAGGCAAGGTCTGTTTCTCAATATGAGGAAAAGCAGAGGCCGGACAGGTCGAAAAAGAAAAAGAAAACACTTGCAGAGATTTAGGGATGGAGGTACTGCTGCTGGAAGCTCCTCACAAAATAATCAGTTTGTTACAGTGTTGTTTCTTTGTGTGTAGTTGTTAAGCACCTTTGTGTTTTGAAAGCAACATTCTTCTATATTAGCTTTTTCCATGCTAGCATTCTAGCGTTTGTTTACAGTCCCAAGCAGAGCATGGTGAATATTGTGAGTTCTCTTTTCTGGCTAATTTGAAGTCCTGTATAATTCTTAAACAAATTGACCCTTGAATATGCTGGGTAGCTCCTAAAGTTGGGCTAGCTCAGTTTTCAAAGGTCAGTAACTTTATTAAATTAATCCAAGGGGAGCCTTTCTTGCTATTATGCTGTGTAAAAATGTCAAAAATAAATGTTTTTCTGACCGTAGAGTAAAATTTTGCTCTTTCCTTTGTTTTTTTTTTCCCTTTTTCTGATGTGTTATTATGTAGCATTAACCAAGTCTTTTATTTTTAGTCAGCTGCAGTCACAAAACAGAGTACATTAAACTTAAGAAGTGGCTGAAAGAGAGAGGATTTGAAGAAAGTAATTTAAGGCCAGCGCAGTTCTGGGGTAATGTTTTAATAATTTTTTGGTGATACGTATTTCATTTGAGGACCAGAAACAATGGATGTGAATTGGAAGGGGGTAGATTTAGACTTGACATAAGAAGGAAATTCTTTACAGTGAGGGTGGTGAAGCACTGGAACAGGTTGCCCAGAGAGGTTGTGGCCTCCCCCTCTCGGGAGGTGTTCAAGACCAGGCTGGACATGGCACTGAGCAGCCTGATCTAGTGGGAGGTGTCCCTGCCTATGGCAGGGGGGTTGGAACTTGATGATCTTTAAGGTCCCTTCCAACCCAAACTATTCTATGATTCTTCTACAATTAGTAGATTCCTGCTTTGATTTAGAATCACAAGCCTGCCTGGCATCAAGTAAAAAAGAAACAGATTCTTCAGGGACTTCTTAAAAATGCATGTGAATATTGTTTAGTGTAAATAGGTATGGAGGCCTGAAGTACTGCAAACTGTTCCTTACATAAAGATGTTCTCATGTAAAACAATGGTATGCTGCAGAACACGCACATCTGTGTCAAATTTCTTGTAGAAATGAAGATTTTAAGTGTTAGTAGCACAGTTTTAAAGAGGAAGCTGCTAGCTCTTAAGTTTTCCTAGTGACAGAACTGAACCTTGTCGTTTCTTTGTATTTTCTGCACAGGATTAGCAGATCTAGTGATACAAAAAAGTAAATAATTTTAAAACTAGGTTTTACTCAGTGCTGTTTACAGGAAAATTATACGCTTGTACTTTTCCTCTTTAAGTAGGTAATGTTTCAAAAACTTTTACAATATTAAGGAGAGGGTAGTATGAGTCAGAGATAAATAGTTGTGAGTAGAAATTGTAAAGTTTGTTTAAAACTGAAACCAAGAACAGCAGCTGGTGATAGTATCTGTTGTGTTTTCTTAGAGCTTTTCCTTGCTTAGCTGTAAATTTACTGCAGCTTATTATAGTCTCCTGTATTTTACATTTATAGATGTATTTAGGCATCCTCTTTATTCTCTCTTCAGGTACAGGAAGAGGACTGATGACAGTAAAAGCTCTTCAGGTTAGTAATTCTAATTACTAATTAGTTAATTCTCCATGGCACCGAGATTAGTTTATTTGACATGTAATTACTTTTGCAGCAAGCAAAGCTCAAAAATCCAGGTTAGGTCTTCACCGTCCCTGTTGCAAGTGTAATTTCTAGCCTAATACCAGAATTTGCAGTGTTGGTGTACCCATGAGATGGTATCATATGTACCCTGATGACTTGTAGGATGAAGACATTCCTGTGCTCATTTATTGAGATTTAGCATGTTATGTTTCATTTTAAGGCAATTAGTGGCTAACTGAAACCAGAAGGAGCATCCCTCTTCTCTCCTATATGCCTTCTCCCTCAGCCACGGCTGCTTTTGCACTGCTTCGTCAGTCTTTCTCACTTGTTTAATAAGTTCCATTGGGAAGCTAAACTAACAGAAAACTCTTCAGAAGAATTATTAGCTCTGAGAGCTTTGCTCCTTGAAATCTTCTGCCTTGGTCAGACCAGAGCTAGAGGAATGGTGTATCAGGAAGGGGGGTGGAGAAAAGGGATTGGGCTTTAAGTGGCATTTGGCATTAGATTATCTTAGCCATAATGTGAACCATGGCACCGAGAGGCTTTTGCAAAACAGCATGAGGCAAGAAGGAGATGCAGTGAAGAAATCGTGTCTGGAGAACAGTGTATGTTCTCATGCTTGCTCAGGGTTAGAGCTAGCAGTTGAATCCAGAGTCATAGGTTATCCACAATGATGGAAGTCTGTAGTGGGTAAAATGAGAGCTAGTCTCAACTGGGCTTCAGCAAGATAAGGAAACTCAGGAGAGGAATGGTAAGGGGATGATACTGACTTGGTTCCTGTCCTCTTCCTATAGACCTGGACACCTAAGTCTCAAGCCAGACTTAAAACCTAATTTATGCACCCAGAACTTGGCAAACAAGCTCAGAATAGACATGACCTGAATTATCCCTTCCACAAATAGCTTTTGATAGCTGTTCAAGTATTTGTGAGATCTAATCTATTGTCTCTGTACAAAGAAAATGAGTACCCAGACACCAGGCTTTCAGTGAACAGTTGGTTTTCTCCAGGTGACAGTTCCTACCAACTGTAGTTGTCTTCCACCTTGAACTGTGACTCTCTTAAAACCATATTGGTTTTGTGTCTGTTTGCTTTCCTGACATTAATATTCTCTGGTTAATGTCTGTTCAGAAATCATATAGTAGAGGAGTCATTTACCCTTGATCCAGATTTGCTATTCTTTGTGTGTATTGTGATTTATTTTTGAAATAATTTTTTCCCTCCCTCAAAGGCAGGAGATCTGGTTATTTCTTTGCCTGAGAAATGCTTACTCACCACGGACACTGTCCTTAACAGCTGCTTGGGAGAATATGTTATGAAGTAAGTGAAAACTGATACTTAGTGGGCAAGCTGGCCATTCTTGTGAATTGCTTGTTAGTTGATTAATCACCTTAAGTGTTGGTGGTAGGGTTTTAAACTGAATACCCTAATTTATATGGGTGTTTGTTGTGGACTTTCACACTTGTGGAATGCTCAGATAAGTAAGGTTAGGGAACACAGTGTTTCCTTTTAGCTAAGCAGGGCTGGAAAGATGCTACAGTCTTGAACCTGACTTGCTTCTAGGGCCAGTGTGGACCTAAATGCTAGTTATGAATGGTCTCTTGGGAAGTGTGGGCATGCTTCAATGGGAGAAGAAAGATGAAATGGGATTGCAAAGCAGTCATGTGAACATAGTCTTTTAAAAAATTCAGAGCAAGAATTTTTGCTGGACATTGAGTATTTATGTATCCTGTGGCTCCTCAAAGAAACCACAAACAACCCAAGAGATGGGCCAGTTTTTATAGCCTCTTTGAAAACATCAAAAAAACTTGGAGATGAACTACAAAGAAGTTAAAAGTTGCTATTTATAACACTTAAAAGAACTAAAAGAGAGGTAAAGTATCCATTTCCTGTTTTGCCTGTGTGTATCCGTTATCTTGGTATTTTCATTTTATTTTCTAATAGATGGAAGCCTCCTGTATCTCCTTTGATGGCACTGTGCACATTTTTAATAGTGGAGAAGCATGCTGGTGAGAAATCTCTTTGGAAGCCATATCTTGATGTTTTACCCAAGACATACACTTGTCCTGTTTGTTTGGAGCATGATGTAGTGAGCCTTCTTCCTGAACCTTTAAGAAGAAAAGCTCAGGAGCAGAGAACAACAGTCCATGAGTTGTACATGTCTTCCAAGGCTTTTTTCTCTTCCCTGCAGCCTTTGTTTGCTGAAAACACAGAAACTATTTTTAACTACAGTGCTCTGAAGTGGGCTTGGTGCTCTATTAATACCAGGACAGTATACATGAAACATTCACAGAGGGAATGTTTTTCTCTTGAGCCAGATGTTTATGCATTGGCACCATATTTAGATTTGCTAAACCACAGTCCGAGTGTTCAGGTAAGAAAATAGATCTTTTAGTGCATTCACAAGTAAAAATTATCTCATTTCAGTATATGTGATGAATTAGGAGTGTCTGGAGGTTAGTGAGAGATCTCTCAAAGTGGAGAAATCATCTCGATTGAGGATGCACAGATGCTGAGTACTCATGGTTTCTATATACCCTGGAGGTTGCTCTTCAGTTCAAAGTAGCTGAATGAAGAAGATTCAAATGATTCTGTTTCTGTAACAAAGCAACGGCATGGGGGAGAGCCTGCAAGGACTGGGTTAAATTTCCACCCAGAGGATCTGTTGGGAAGGGACGCTTGTAAATACAACCCAGCTCTTTACTCCTGAAAGACTCGGCTCTGAAAGATTTCACCTCTGGCTAAAACTTGTGGGGAGCATATAGAGCAGTTCCACTTTATTAGGGATGGTGGACATAGCACTAAAGTGGACAGCTCTGCATGAAACTATATTTGCAGATTTGGGGCCACTTAGTAAGCCTGTGCAGTGGATGGCATGTTCTGCTGACTAATGTTTTTGTGTTGTTTTCATACCAGTATTTCTAGAATAATCCTAACATGGAATTGTCCAAATAAGTTGCCTTTTCAGGCATCTGTAAGGCTACCTGCTCTATTGCAGAGAGAGATATACTCAATACTGTTGGGTTTCAGTGTTTAAGACTTGATTCATTTTTCACCATGTTTTCCTGACGAGAGTAAGACTTTTCAATTTCTTGAAGGTGAAAGCTGCATTTAATGAGCAGACAAGAAGGTATGAAATTTGGACAAATTCGCAGTGCAAAAAACATGGAGAAGTATTTATCTGCTATGGGCCTCATGATAACCAGCGATTGCTACTAGAATATGGATTTGTTGCGGCAGATAACCCTCACAGCAGTGTTTACGTCTCATCAGGTTGGATATACAGATTATGTTGACTTTGAAAGGTACAATAGTAGAGAGCAGAGCATCTAAGCATATCAATCTCAGCAAATATGGTTACAAAGGGATAACTAAAGGATAATGAAGCTGTACATGCACTTGCAGATGCACATATGTATATATATATACACACAATAGGCACAATGCATATTAAGGTATTGCGAGGAAGGGTTTTTGTTTTGTGCCAGTAAGATATTTATGTTTATTTATGTGGAATAGTGTTTGATACAACTTTGAATTGCATAGAGTATAGGGATTGGCATTTTCAAATTGTTTGGAAACTTTTGCTTTTGTAAAGTTACAATTCTTTTCACCATCTATCTAGTGGTTCCAACTGAATGTCTTGGACTGTAAAATTTACTTCAGGATTTAATTCCTAATACTCACAAACTGAGGTTTCTGCAAGTGGTTTATACCTTCCATTTGGGTCAGGATTCCTATTGTAAGGATACAATGCTGAAGACTGTTGATAACTTTTGAGAATCAGATACGTTTTTAATTATATTAAAGTTCATCCAGCAGCAGTGGCAATGAGTTTTGGTTTTTGTCTTTTAGCTATTTGAAAAGTATGGTTGAAGTGTCACCACAGAATTGGGGATTGTGGTTTCTTTTGCATACTATTTATCCAAATACCTGAAATGTGTTTTTATGCAGATATACTCCTCAAATATTTTCCACCACTGGATAAGCAGAGAAATGCAAAAATTTCCATTCTAAAGGATCATGATTTCTTAGAGTAAGTATCTGAAGTGTTTTGTTTCCATGTGAGTGAGTTTTTTTCAGTTTTTCTGTCACTCACATTTACTTCTATGAAAATGCAGCATAAAATAACTAGTTGTTTTATTTAACACACTGAGTGCTTGCAGTTTGTGGGAGGAGGTGGAAGTGGGAAACACCAGTATAAAAGCTTGAGATAAGCCCCAAGATCCAGGCTGTCTCCTAGCTGTGCAGGGTAAAGGGAGTCGAGTAGTGCTCTAGTTCCAAAAGGCAGATCTTCTCTTGTTGGCACTTGTCAAGAAGAAAGCTATCATGCTGTAGATCACCTATGCTTTCTGCATCTCTGGCTTTTTAGAAACTTGACCTTTGGATGGGATGGACCATCTTGGAGACTCTTTACAGCCCTCAAGTTGCTAAGCCTTGAATCAGATGAATTGTAAGCTTCAGTACTTTTTGAATATTTATACAACTTCCATGTGATATTTTCTTTTATTTGCTTTTTGTTGACTATGTGAGGTGAGATAGTCGGACAATTTGGATTTCCTGTGTTTGTCTCATTGATTTCAGGTGAGAAGTGAAAAGAGGAAAGGCAGAGAACACCATATAAAGTAAAGTCATTGCCTGTTTGGTGCTTTGGTCTTTTACTTTCTTATCTTAAACACTTGGAACATCCCACTGTTTTCCCTTTCTGATTTGAGAATGAAATACTGTTTTAAGATTCAGACCCCAGATCTTTTTGATGAGACTTTTAAATGATGTTGGCCTTGCTTAATTTCTTTAAAGTGTGTATTCCAAAAGCTGCTTCTGAAATTCTGGAAGCAAATAAATTGCTGATATTCATCTTCAGTGACTGTCAGTGCACTTTTGGTCATTTGTTCCAAATGTCAAATTTGTTGTGAATGGCATTAATAGAAAATTATTATCTGTGCTTTTTTAAAAAAAAAATAATTTTTTTTCTTGTTTGAAGCAGTTAAGGAGACTTGTTACTGAGTGGAGTAAGTTGGTTACAAAATCCAAATGTAAATGTCAGTGGTGCTAGTTTCAAGCCTGTGACATGTATCAGTATGTGAGGTGACGTTTAGGAGAAGCCACACTAGTAAGATCTGAGTGAACAACTTTTGGTCCTCTCTGTTGTTGCTGAAGTTGGTGGTTTCATGGCAGAGCAGTGAAGGCTGGAGGTGTGATGGAAGTGCAGACTGTGGCTTTGGATGAAAGGGTAGGGGCAGAGGGCTGGGAGTTCTGCTTCAGACCATTCATTCCCTTTTCTCTTTTGCTTTACTTATCAGTCTCATATTTGAATGTACATGTGCATTTTTAGTTTATGGTTACCCTACTTGCCTTATGCCAGCAATGTTGTTCTTAGCATAACCATATGTTTATTCAATTGGGGAATACAGTAACTGATTGTGTTTTGATGAAACACTTTTGTTTTAGTACATGCTGGAGGAGAGTGCTGCTTGGTCATGTCATTTCAGCCAGAAACGAAGAGCATACTTTGACTATAGCAACAAAAATATGCCATTTTCTAATGGAGGAGACACAGCATGTCCTTCTTCAGGTAATTTAATTGTAAGAGCAAGGCAGCCTACATTCTGTCCTCTCCTAGCACAGTACAGTCTTCTGGGGTGAGAATAGATTCTGGGGTGGTGTAGGATTTGTTTCCAGGGTAACTGACAGTGCTGAATCATAGAATCATAGAATAGTATGGGTTGGAAGGGACCTTAAAGGACATAGAGTTCCAACCCCCCTGCCATAGGCAGGGACATCTCCCACTAGACCAGGCTGCCCAGTGCCCTGTCCAGCCTAGTCTTGAACACCTCCAGAGATGGGGCATCCACAACCTCCCTGGGCAACCTGTTCCAGTATTTCACCACCCTCACTGTAAAGAATTTCTTTCTTATGTCTAGTCTAAATCTATCCCCCTCTAATTTATATCCATTGTTTCTAGTCCTCCCATCCAATATTATGTTAAAAATTCCTTCCCCTGCCTTTCTGTAGGACCCCCTCAGGTACTGATAAGTTACTATGAGGTCCCCTCTGAGCCTTCTCTTCTCCAGGCTGAACAACCCCAACTCAACAGAATTTGTAGCTGCAGCAAAGAAAGGAACCATGTTACTAAGTATACATGAAACCATGTAAACAAAGAAAACAAGTTTCACTTTGCTCTGCTTTGCAGTATTAATGTGTTTATTGAGGTTAACCCTAAAAAGGAAACTAAGGCTTGTATGAGATGAGTACCTAAGATACTGCAGAAAGTGAAGGCTGTGTTTCTTAAAGCCAGTCAAGCCAAATGTGCTACAGATGTTGTCCAGTCTATTGAGAGAGAGGTCTGCACTCTTAGAAAAACAATCTGTTTCTTTCTAAATTTTGACAACCAACATGTGTACTTAATGTCTGGTTGGAAAGCTGTCATGGAAAAAGAGTTGTTAAAACCACACTTTTTTGAAGGAAACACTGAGATGTACAGAGTATGAGGTGAATCTTGTATCTTGAGAATATGGACTAGAGTATGAACTTAGAAGCCTGATACCAGCCTCATACTCTTCCCTTCCTCTCTTTGGTTTTGGTCTGCTTCCTATTAGTTTTCTTTTTCTTTTTTTTTCCCCCGTTCTTTTTTTTAATTTTACAGCTTTTCTGGTAGAAGGTTGAGGTTGAAAAAAGAATATTTTGACGCAGTTAATAATTTTGACAGAGTTAATGGATTTCTTAACACCAGAGGAGCTTTACACAAATTTTATGTTGTGTCCTATGTTAAATAATCTGAATTGTTGTTAATTTAATCCCTCTTTTTATATACTTCAGATTTCACAATTGAATAGGAACAAAGCAAACCTCAAAAACCAGCTGGCTTTGGTAGAAGCCCTGCGCTTAGAAGATCTGAAGATACTACAAAAATCAGCTGAGATTCTTTGCAACTTGAGTATGGCAACAACTTGACCTGTCTGGAGCTAGACAGCTGTGGTTGATGGGAGCTCATTTGCCAGGGATGTGCCTTGCTCAACTGTTTTAATGGACCTGAGCAACAAAGAACAATGTAAAAAGTAATCAGAATATGCCTGATTTTGTTTACAGTGTCATAGGGGACCCCTATGCTGACCTTTGCCAGTAGTACTGAGGGTTAGCCCAGATGGTAGGAGCAGCACAAGTGGCTTTCATTAAATCTCATCCAAATCACTCTGCTGTGAGCAAAACAGCTTCTGGGGTAATTCCTGCAGCCCCAGGATTGTGGACAGCAGCAGCCCTAGATTTTACTCGGTGCCTATGTGGCTAAAAGAATGGATTGTAGGATCAAGATGGTTCTCTTCAGTCTGTATTTGAGCTCTGAGAGGACTTTTTTCCTGAGATCTGTCTATACTCAAGAATTAGCAGTTCATTGCTGGAGTAATAGATGTGATCTAGAGCACAGATGAGTCCTGTTGTGACTAACTCCAAATCATTCCATTTGCAGTTTCGGCCCAGGAGTTTCTTGTATGTAAGAAAATGTAAATTTCCCTTTACACTCTAAGCTCCTCCAGACTTGCTATTTCTTGTTCTGAATCCTGCTGGGAATGAGAACTGAAAGGATGTAGCATCGCTTTGAACCCTGTTTCTTATTTGGAGGACCACCCAGGCAGTTAAAATTCCAGTCAGTTCTGGAATGAGGAATGCTTCCTGTCTATCTACAAGAGAATATTCCTGTGGACTCTTTCAGTATTGTTCTGCTTATGTGGGGAGCTTGAGCCCCTTATGGTTAGAGAAGAGACTTTTTCAAAGTGCATTTCACGCCACAACTGTTATTTAAGTTATTTAAGTGGAACTAATTTATAGTTGTGATTACTTTTGTTTTTGCATGGAATCATTCCATGCAAAACTTCCATTATGGTTCTTAGCATAAGTTTTAAAACTTTTAAAAAGTTTATTTTTGTTAATACATTAATTTTTTATGAGACCTCTCTATTTTTTGAATGAATTGTATACAGCAATAAAGACATTCTAACTAATTATATAATTTAAAGGAAAAAGCAGCAAGCGTAAATCATTAAAAACTCAATCTCAAATGCGTTTTCAGACTTTCTTTTGTATCTCGTCAACAAAAATGTTTCGCTGTAAACTTGTGTAGATTTAAGGATTCCCTACTTTTTTCTTGCTGGTTCTATTTGTGTGTGCTGGTTTTCTCTGGAGTTAATTTCCTTCATTGCAACTAGTATGGGGCTATGTGTTAGATTTGTGCTGGAAACAATGTTGGTGATACAGGGATGTTTCAGTTGTTGCTGGGCCGTGCTTACACAATCGGGACGACTTCTGTTCTTGCACCACTCCACCAGCAGGTGGACTGAGGGGTGCATAGGAGTTTGCTGGGGTGTACACGACTGGGACAATTTTCAAAAGCTGGCCGGGGCTATGTTCTGTGCTGTGTAGGGCTGGGGGAAGGAGAAAAAATGTGGAGATGTTTGGATTGATTGTATTTGTCTTCCCAAGTAACTGTTATGCTTTCTGGAGCTAGAAGCACATTTATTACATCCTTTGGGGCAACTTAATTTCATATTTGCCCAAAGTGTGATTTTAACCCCTGCAAATCATTTGACCTCATATTTTGTACACTGTCGAGTCCCATTCTGAAGTACCCCCTGGAATGGGATGACTACATTTGTGTATGCAATCTGCTAATCTCACTGAGGGCAGTTCTCAACAGGCTAGGTAAGGGACCTGTGCTACTGAGCCTGGCTATAGCAGAGACCCTGACCCTGTGCCTGTTGGCCATTCATTTTGATTAAGTCAACATAAAGGACTGCAGAAGTCGTGGATGACATGAAGAAAGTAGATAATGACTGAGGATTAGCAGAACCAGAAGTAACGACTTTCAAAGAAAGCTTGAATAATAACAGAGTGTGGTAACAAATCCATTGATGTTACTAAGGAACATAGCAACAAAAGTTGACATGGGTGCAGACCACACATACAAAGAAGATACAGCTTTCAGCAGCAATCTTGGGTGGTCCCAAAATCTCTAAGGTGATCTCAAAATACTTAAAGGTTGAAAGAGTGTTGATGGCAGGTGTAGTATTCACCTGAGCTGTGCTTGCTCTTTTAAGGTGTTGGTGGAAACTATAGGAAACCAGGTATGGGGCCAGAGGAATTCTGGGTTTTCAAGGGGGGCCACAGTTTTGATGATTGGAGTCAAACTGTTTGACCTCTTACTTTCTCTTAAAAAACTTCTTCATTCTCTAAGAACAGATGTGTTTTTCTATTTATAGTTTTATGCTGAGATGGTGCCAGAGTTAAAGAAGATAAGGATCCTGGGTTGTTTTTTTTCCTCTTGTTTTCTGCTGACAGCTATTTTAAGAGCAGCTTGTGTTCAATGTTTCTTGCAAGATAGATGGTATTTTGACAGAAGTTTATTTGCTTAAAGTACTGTACTACAGACTACACATTTATACCAGGTGGTTTGAATATGGGCTCTACTTCTCCTACGCTCCCTCCAGGGAGTAAAGGAGGGGGATCTGGCAGTGCAGAAGGGTAGATGGTATGAATTGCTTGTCTGTCTCCTGCACGTAAGCACAGCAGTAAGCCCTCAGCTTTACCTTAAATGCTATACCACGTGTTCTGAATAGACCCGTGTGTGTTCAATGTCAAAGGCAAAATCCTGCCTGAATAAACTGTGAAATCGGAACTAGTGTTTTTGTAACACAACATCAATAGCAAGAGATTTTTTAACGGGAATAAACCAGCATAACGCATGTCATGATTCAGCATTTATGTGTATATATGCCTAGTCAGCAAAAGCTTAAGGTCTTTTGTGAATCAAAGTTCAGCTGTGTGCAAGACTGGGCATCCTGAGCTGGGTGTGGGGCTGAGGTGCCTGAGGAGGTAACTGCACTGGGAATGCTTTCCAGCTGCCTTACAGAACACTAAATCAAGTTCTCAAAACTAAATCAAGAGTGAAGATGCTTACTGTCAGCCTCTGCTTTAACTAGAGCCCCTCTGAGCTGCAAACATCAGTCACTTTGCTGTAGTGATGTGCTGTTAGCATTTGGCTCTGGCTTTCTGTTACTCTTAAGGAGGCTTTAGCTGTGATCTTAGCGAGGAAATACATAGTTTATTTCCCTCTTTGTATAAATTTCCTTTTTGATTTTATCTGGAAGAGTCAGCAATAGTAGGAGCCAATCCTAACTTTTTTACCATTAGGAATACAAACCTGGTACAGACTATGCAGTGATATAGATTCTCTTCCAGCTTTTACAGTGTTACTGGGAGAGCTAAAGTAGGAGTGACTTCTGTGACTGCAGTGAAAACACTGGGTAGTGGTAGGTGTGACAAAAGCTTCATTTCTTATGGTAAGAACCTGAGACAAAAATAGCGCTGTTTGATGGTTTTTTTTTTTGGAGGGAGGGACTTGATTTGAAGCAGTCCAAAGTCACTGAAAAATTACAAACTTGAAACCTCATGACAGTATGTTTCCTGTGTCAGTTTATGTAAATATGGCATGGATTTCCTTTGATCTTCTGCCGAGAGTGGCTTCCAGTTTAAAATTTTTTTCAGCTGTAATGTGTGGACATCATCCATCACTGCTAAGTGCCTTCAGACCTGTCTGCTTCAGGACAAGATAAGGGAGTATCAACTCTCATGCTCTGATAATTAAAGCTTTTGGGTGTCCTATGAAAACATTTCAAAGATGACATTCACAAATAAAAAGTTGTTTAAAATTGTATCTCCCAGGGTATATAGCCCCTCTCCACCTAGAAGGTAGAGAATATTCCTTTAACAATGCTACACTTTGGTATAATTTTAAGTGCATGTTTGTGTTTGCTGCATTTGTGGCTACAGAGGTGGAGATGATGAACTGTAGGACAGAGGGAAATTGCCCCAAAATAAATGTATGGGTTTCTTTACACCTCAAATATGAATGGAGTTTGTTACGATATTTACAAATTTTCCCTTTTTTTATGGACTAGTGATTGGTACTGAACTACACTGAAGTGGTGATTTTCATACTTGCAGGACGAAAGTGGGGAAATCACAGCTCAGTGACTGAATTCAAGTAAAAGAACTTGATTTTTCTCCTGTCAAACATAGCTCAGGTGCCATCAGTCTTGCAGATTGGAGTGACAAAAACGAAGAACAATTTCCAATTCCTTCTACTAAATATTTTAGAGGATATATGTAATTTCAGAATTAAGTTTTAGAAAACTTTATTCAGTTTTATAGCAAATACATTGTGTACCCCGAACTAAACTGTAAAACTCATGCAATCTCCAAGTTCTCCACTAGATGGTGCAACTGTACTACGGAGAAATGAGAAATTAACCCCACATGCAATTGTAATCCTGATTACTGTATTATGTTTTTGATAGTAAAAAGTGTTGTCTTCAATCGTACACAATGGATGGTAATAGATAAATGTATTTTTGTTTGATTCCAAGTGAAATGCAGAGATTTGTAGTCTTTTCTCTCAGTTTTATTGCGTTAGAACTTTGTTGGAGTTGCTTTTCTTGCAAGTTGAATCATGTTGTTCTTCCCTGAAATGATCACCTGAGATATAAATGACGGTTCAAATATTTTTGTTACATTAGCTTAACCCTGTGCAATGGAGAATTGTGTGCTCATGTTTTTTGGTTTTTGGTTTTTTTTTTTTTTCTATAAGGAATGGGGGCCAGATTCATCTTCCACACAGATTTCTATCAATGGTGTCCTTTGATGTGACTAATTGAGCTCTGATTGAAACATTTCCTCTGTGTAGAATGATTTTGTGGACTCTCCTGTGAATTTGGTTCTCCAGTGTCTAATAGTAATAAGCTGATGTTTGACCCTTTCCTTCACGAGGGATTTCTTCATGCTCTGTTTTACTTTAGATGCCTATTTATTACCTTGCTTACTTTTACAGGGACTTCTGAAACAGTATATATTTACACTTCATGTCTTTAGACAACTTTCAGACTGTCCCAGTTGCCCTATGGCTAAGAAGGAGGAATGGATGGAGGGATCTGTTGCTTGCAAAGAAGCCTCTTCTGCTGTTCCTTGATTCTTTTTCCCTGCCTGCAGTGCTGGACCATACTGCAACCTTGAGAGCACTGGAGTGGATTGGGCTCTAGTACTACTCTGTGCAGGGTGAGGGGAAGCTATTTACAATGCACTGTAAATGTAAGAATATTGTTTTCCTCTTTGCCTACACCTGTACTTGCTCCAAGTCTGACAGGGGCAATGCTTTACTTTTCCACTGGAATGCAAGACTTGGGCTGGAGAAACTATTAAATGAGAACTGTATCCTTTGCAGATAGATCTGCAGGCACTGGATGTGCTATTTTAGTAGCACTGCCTCCTGCTGTGGCTGCTCTGGAAGGAGATGGCTGTGGCAGTTTGGCACTTTTGACCCTTGGCAGGCTATGATGGCTATGGAGAGGACAGAGGGACATTCTCAGCGTGAGGCTGGTGCCATGCATGTCTGTATCACCCTGCCTGGGCCAACATCCAGAGTCTGCATCTGTGTCAATAAGAAGCCAGCCCTCTTTGTAGCAAGAGACTATCAGTGAATTTTTGTGCCCTTCCCACGAGATGAAATTTGCATTGATGGAGATGCTTTGGTGTGGGTGGGCCTGGTCTGCAGAGATCAGAAAGGACCATGCCATACCAAGATGATTTATGCTACTCTAAACTGTACTTACATGCTGAGCTAGCCATTCCCTAGCTCTGGAGAGGGGAAGGACTGTGTAGGTCATGGGAGACTCCTAAAAGCCTGCTAGGAATGTAGTGTTGTCTGGGCTGTAGAGGTGTAAGGGGAAGAGTGGGCTAGGACAGATGGGGCAAGAATGGTCCCACTGGAGAAGGGATGTTTCATGTACTAATAAAGGGAACACAATTCCGTTTGATTTTTCTCTGAGTTCACGTCGATAACTGGAGAGTCCTGGTGCTCTGTCAGACGTGGTATAGTTGCCAGAGTGGTTGTTTCTTTGACTTTTTGTGAAGGGATGGGAAGGTGAGATAGGTAAACATACAGTCAGGACAGTAACCCTTAGAAAATGATATAGAATCAGGCAACTATGTAACCTAACCCTTAGAAGATTATCTAGAATCGGGCAACTATGTAACTATGTACGTGACTTTGTGTGCTATACTGTAGCTACCCAGTGCTATCCTGGCTACTTGGTTTACTTGGCTCTGTAATCTTGGTTTGGAGTTTTTCTGCAGTGTTAGAGCAGGGGCCCTGGTGCCTTGGGCTGAAGGAGAGGGGAGAATGATTGCTGTTTGTGCCACAGATGAGCCAGAGAGAGGGACACTTTTGGTCATGCTGGTCTGTGCAGGTGTCTTGCTGCTCCCTGCTGGAGATGAATGGGGATCCCTCAGTATTTCCAGATAGGAAATCTCTTGTGTGAGGCCTCTCTGTTATGGAGAAAGTAATGCTGTCCACCATCACTTCATGGTGGAGTTGTCCTGCTGCAGGGAATAGGAGTAGAAGGATGTGCACTGCTCTGGCTGGGATACTCTCTGGTGTGGAGGTTTTGAGCAAGGTAGGAAATATCTATTGGAGGAAACAGCAATGAACAGTCCTCTGGCATTTCAAATGGGGTGCTCTCATGGTCATCCCTTTGAGTATGCTCCAAGGCTAAGACAGTGTGGATGGTCAGAGAGTTGAGCTTTGAGCACACAGCCAACAGCATTCACACGGTATAGGTGTGGCTCTTTTATGTTACATTTGATAGAAAGTGACTAATGTATTCAGAAAATATGTGAGATTGAAATGAGAGAGTAACATCCAGGCTAAAATTGCAGTAGAAAATCGGAAACTTTGAACCCAACCTTGAGCTTAACTATGTGTGAAACAATGGCAATGAAGGGTGCTTGTTTTGGGAATGGGTGCAGCCTTTGGGAATGACCATCTCCATTCTAGATACAGGTAGAGAACCATGTATGCTTATCACAGGCACTAAGCAGCACAGCCAATTGATCTGGTCTGAGCTTTGGGAGACTTAATGTTGTCTTTGTGCCTAGCTGCTTCCAACAAAAACTGAAAAATCAGTTCATCCCATGTCTGTTTCATACTGATTTAATTCTACTTGGCTCAAGAGGAATTACTCTTTGCCCTTGGTATCTGGCCTCAGGGCTTCATAAAGTATAATTGTAGTCCAAAGCTTGCTGACAGAAATCAGTTTAGGGGGGTTCAAGGCCTTGTTTACAATTGTTTTGGTTTGTTCTGCTTTTTT
>VZTY01019773.1:76294-89272 GCA_013400935.1 Turnix velox
TATGTCTGAGTTTTTACTGAAAGGAGTCTTGTTTGGGTGGGAATGGTTCTTACTCTGGGAGTTCCAGAAGGCCAAGAGCTCCTTTGGTGAAACAATGATAGGAGCATGTGTGAGCAGCCTCATCTATGATGTTGAGCAATGCATCATGCTTGTTTTAATATATGTGTGACAGGCAACTGATTTGCCCTCATGCAGTCTGACATATGTCACCTATACTTTCTCTGGGGCCATGAACCTTATAAGTAAAGCCACACATGCATGATAAAGCCACTCATGCTTTTGGGACTAGCTGGCAAGTGAGTCCTTGGTCTATGCCCCCTCAGAGAATAATCAGGGAGCCTGAAGGACTTCCTTGCTGAAGGTTTGAGCTGTAACATGAAGAATAGATGGAAGCTCATATCACAGCATTAGCTGTATTTATTAACATATTTTTCAACATTCTTGTGAGAATCACCTGATGAGGATAACCCCCCACCTCAAAAACAAGAGAAGCAGCAATGGGAGAACAATGTGTTGAACGTTCCTAGTTTCAAAATGAAAAGTTTGAAAAGTTTTTGTTAAATATGCAGAGAACTGTTAAACAAAGAAACCCCAGATCACTGGAGAACAAAACACCATGAAGGATATTCTTTGTGCACCCACATTCTCTGTGGTTCCCCCCCTGCCTTTCCTACTGGTTTGAGATGAAAGTAAGATTTGGATCTAAGTCTAATAACAAGATGCAACTGTTGAATGTCAAGCATGGGGGGAAAATGTGAGCGTTATTTGGATAATTCAGAGAACAGCTGTTGCAGCTACTCAGTGTTCCACTAGCTGTAAAAGATGCTATGTCCCCTGGGAGGAAGAGGCAAATTTTCTGGTAACTTGGTGTCCTCGAGGCAAGAGTCAACATGGTTGTGATGCTGTTTGAACCCAGGCCAGGCAAAGATTGGGAAAGTATTTTGGGCTTTGGTGCTAGGCTTCCTCACTCCTAAAGGCTTATCTGCCTCTGGTGGTGTGTAGAGTTAGAGATGAAGTGACCAGATACCATGATTCAAATATCTGAGAGAAATACTCCTGACAGTCCTAGGTAGTAAATGTAGAGCTAAATGGACCACAGTCCTCTGTTTAGAAGGAGAAAAGGTCAGAAGAGGACTAATGGTCGGTTATTTAAATCATTCTTCAGACACCTCTTCCAGTCATATAGCTTGAGCTGTTTTTTTTTTAACCTGTCTCCAGGCCCTCCATGACTAATAAATATATTTTTTAAATGTGGTATATTCTGGTTATGACTAGTTGCAGGTTGCAGCTTATATGTAAATCAAGTGCCGCTGACAGAAAGCTCCACTGTATGCCCTCTTTGCACTCTAACCACTTCAGTACTGGAGAATCATTCTCTCCATTAGTGCACTTACATTATGAAGAATGATGTGGAACAGAGGTTCTTGCAGCTCCTCCTTTGTTTATAGCTAGAAAATATCTGACTGCTTAAAAGAACATGAAAACGAGTTTTGTCTTCCTTTCCTATTACTGTCAAACAAACTTCACCTCTGCGCTCGACATCACATGGAATTTGTCACTGGCAGGAAGCGTAAACCCTACCTTGTGAATATATAACTTACAGTCACTTCAGAGGGAGAAAAAAAATCCTTTCATCATGTTCAGTTTTCTTCACTGTTTTATTTCACTTAAAACATCACTCACTACCAAATGGTATTTGTCAGTAGTAATTGGCAAATGCTGGAGGCGGTTTTCAAGGCTGTCTGAATGGAAAATCTCAAAGCAGTTGTCTGCACTGAAAAAAAATATTACATTTGATCTTTTTATGATTCTTGCAGACATGATGTATGTCTGCATTCCTTAGCTTGAAGAATTCTTGGTGTTTGGGTTTCTTTCCCTTTAAATGACAGGAAGTAACACTTCCCTGTTATGTTGCAGTATTGTCTGAGAATTAACCACAACATAATAGTAATGTACATTTTTTCTATGCTTTACAGAGATTTGTTTTTATTAGCCATTTATTGTGGTTTTTCCTGTTGGCAAGCTTCAGATCCCCTGAATGATAACTGTGGCTATTGCATTTCATCTACATTTGTATTTAGATGGGCATTTCTTCTGATGACTTCTTTCTCAATAATGTCTCTCCCAGATTACCTTACAATAAATTGACTTTGTCCTAAAGCAATTGTACAAATGTACTATTGTTACCTCTGCCTCTGTGCTTTTTGGTCACCAAGGTAGAGGATAGATACCAGGCTACATTGACACCGTAGTTCAAGCCTGCAGAGCTGGGATGTTTCTGAAGCCCATTCCCAGGCAATGGAGGATATAACAGTAGGTAAATAGTAACTGTCAGAGTCCCTGACAGCTTCATGCTCTCCTAATAAATGTCACTGCTGGATGCCTCAGCATTTAAAAACCCAGTGACATGTAAAGTGCAACTGATTCCCATCTTTTCATACTTTTAACTTTGGTTTTACATATAACAAGAAGCCCACTGATGGGTTCTTTAACCTCCAGTGCTGGCAATGGCTAATTCTGAAGCATGCTTAAAAGATGGGACAGACGTAGTGCTTATAGATATAGTTTAGATTACTGATGGTTTTCGTCAGAGTTGGGCTGATGGTTGGATTAGATGATGAGAAAGGTCCCTTCCAACCAAGGCAGTTCTATGACTCTATGATAGTATGCTACCAGTCTGATAGCTCTTAGCAGACATGCAAAATGTCCCTCTGTCCCCAGGGTGAGTATATTGCTCCTGGTTGGAGATCCACTGCCCTGCATCTGGAAATCTCACAAAATACTTTGTTCCAGTGATTCCCCAGAGTGATGCTTGAGCTTTTTTTTTTCTGGTGCAAATTCCTGAGAGCAGCAGTTCTCTGCAGCCACCTGAAGAACAGAAGTTACTTAGTGGTACCATGTGTTCTCAACAGAAACCAAAAAATAAAGGAGACAAATTTGCATGTGGCTTTCTATGGAATTGCTGCACCATGGGCAGATGGCTGCTTGACTTCTTTCTGCTACTCCCCCTGATGAGGGGAACTCCTTCATGCCCTGGCCCTTGGTGGGAATGGCTGCCTTTCTTCCTGCGATGAGGCACTGCTGGGTTGGCCTCTGCTGTCAAGCTGTATGTGGCAGGCAAGGCTTTTCTCTAATGCCATCTTCTCCTGATTGCTGGGCCTGAGAAAATTAGCACTGCTTTGATGTCTTTCTAGAAAAGTTAAAATTGGTGAAAACTTACTGAGAGATCGCCTTTGCTATCACTTGGGGTCCTGCAATCTGCTTCTCCCAGCCATTGTAAGGTTGGCCTGAAGACACCAAGATTACACAAAAAAAGAACTTTGATGGTTTTTTAATTTTGTTTTACTTCCCTTCTGGTTCCCAGCTGCAATAAATTGAAATCTTCTTTACTATAATCAGAAGAAAGAAAGATTGATTTTTTCCATGCAAACTAGAAGCTTGATTCCACAAATGGGGGCTTTATGATCTGCAATGAGGAGAGGCTATGGGCAGCTCTGGGATAACCTGTAACATCTCGGTTATATCACCAGAAACAAATGAAAAATACTAAAATCCAGTCTATCTTCTTCAAGAAACATCTGCTGTGTGGTTTTTCTTTGCTACAGTTAAACAAAATGCTGTCACTGGTACATATGATGCTCTGAGAGACAGGGTTAATGTCAAGGGTTGTGTATATATACAATGTATACACAAACACCTGTGCCTGTTCATACAATTTCCTTTTAAATGTCAACACCCCCTTCAAAACATAGTGTAATCCCATGGGAGAAAAAGGAAGATTATTTGCAAACAATGCTGTGTTTATTTTATTTTGTACCAGACATGAATTATTTTCCCCCAGATGACTCCACTGAGTTGTTGTGGGACAGTGGGAGGTGAGGTAAGGCTTGTATTGTTGCAATCAGAAGCCCGATTAGCTAAATTAGGTGTTTGGGGGACTTTGTCAGCCTCTTTTTGGATGCCTGCGATAGGCTGCAAGTGGGTAGAGTCAGCTCACAAGTAAGGAGAGGGAGTAGAGTCAGTAACTGAGGTCATGGCTGCTCCTCAAAGCATTAGAAAGTCTGATGGGCTGTGGGAATCTCATCCTCTGTCTAAGCTGCCTTCTACCCACACCCTGCAATCTGCTTCCTGGGGTGCTGCCACCCTGCTCTGTCTAACCCCACAGCTCAAAGCCTCCCACACAAGGAACCAGGCTGCATCAAACCTGTTGGAACCATTCCTCCTGGGGATGGTGGATATATACTCATAAGAACTGGAGGTTTGTTAATTTTGTAGCAGAGCCTCAAGTGCACCAATGTTACTTGGTGTTTTCTCTCTCTTGTTCCTCTGCAATGAAAACTCAGCCTCTCCTGCTTGTAGGGATATCCTCGCTCTTGTTGGGCAGTGTTCAATTGTTCAATGAGAAATACTTTTTTTTTTTTTTTAGCTTGTGGCTTGAGTTATCCTTCCACATCTGCTGTGGCTCTGAAGATTGCCACTTTTCCGTAGTTCCAAAATGAATGACACACCAGAGATTCTGAAGCCTATAACACGACTATAACACAATTAGTTAATGAAACTATGCAGGATCGTGAGCAAAATAAAATACAAGCTGTGACAGTCTTCTATCCCTAAAAGTTTTGTGGGCCTTGTTTAATTATTATCTGCAGGCAGTTATTCTTGTCGTTTTGTAAATCTTGTGTGAGAGTATTCAGGAATGTTTAGCTTTATTTTTGTCACCAATCAGCAGAACAATAAGAGCACAAAGAACCCTTCATTTTTCTCTTCTCTGTTGACACATGGAGCTGTGGACACAGTGATTTGCATGCGAAATGATCAGTCTTACAAAGAAGTTCCAGTAAAATGTTTTCACCAGAAGGGGAGGGTGTGATGCCAGACCTAGCAGAATAGCTCTCCCTTGTGTCACTTAAGTTCTTACTTCATGTGTGCTATGTGTGGGCCAACATGGTCAGTGAAAAGCTGTGGGGAACCACAGTGACCCACAGTGATATTAGAGCACAGAAGAGCACAGCAGCCACGGATCCAAATAAGGGCTCTATGTTTAAAACCTGAAGGTTTCAGCAAGGTGGTCCAAGTCAGTTTAGATTTAATAGCTTGGATCCATACCTAGAAGACAACTGGGAGCAGCCTTGAGTCAATGAACCTAGCAGTTTATACAAGATGGGAGGAATGGGGGAAGAGAGAAAGGGAAATAAAGCGAGAAAGTGGGAAAGAAAGAGAAAGAAAGAGAGAAGGAAAGAAAGAAAGAAAAAAAAGAAAGAAGGAAAGAGAAAGAAGGAAAGAGAAAGAAAGAAAGAAAGAAAGAAAGAAAGAAAGAAAGAAAGAAAGAAAGAAAGAAAGAAAGAAAGAAAGAAAGAAAGAAAGAAAGAAAGAAAGAAAGAAAGAAAGAAAAGCAAGGCAGAACAGCAGCACAGTCTGATTCTTCATACTGAGGAAGATATAGATGTGACTGCAAGGCACACAGAAAAATGAGTATATGCAATAATAATATGTGTTTCAGAAGCATTAGTTTTGGTTTGTCAAAACACAAGCAGTGGGGGTTGCCTGGTGGCAAACAAAAAGGGGAAAAGTTTTTTACAGTAGTGAGTAGTTGGTTTATTGAGATGTCTGTGTGGTTGGACTAGTACAGTCCTCAGAAGCACACTGAGCAAGAGCAGTAAAACAGTTTGTTTCTGATTTTGCAGAGAGGATTAATTTGAGAGAGAACTCCAGCTAACAAATGAACATATTCATGGCAGAATGAAAGGAAATGGTAAATTACACTTTTGACTGGATGGACTAATACTTTGGTACTGCAATAAATTTGAGATAGTTAAAACAAAAGTGGGAATTGGTACAAGACTTCAGTTATTTTCAAGCAACCAAAAATTCAGTGCAGAGACTGCAAATTAGCAGGTGATAGAGTTGCAGTGTGGAAAGTCACTGTGTCTATCCTTTTATCAAGACAATTATTCTTCTTAAAATGTACATGTCTCCTGTGTCTGCTTAAGCTATCCAACTTTGTGACTTAAAATCAGACTTAAGAATTTCTCAACATTTTTATTATTCGAGTCTGTAAGAGCCTATCTTTGGCATAATCTCTGCTGGGTTACAAAATTCATTTAGTCAGCAGGATTAGTTTTAAAGGGAAAAGCACTAACACTGTAAGAACGTCCTACTCCTTATAAACTGCTCATAATTTAAAATCCTATAAAGTTTAAAAGAGAAATATGATGGGTTTAGTGGCTTTCACTGACATTTCAGGACCTTAGCATCCTGAAAATCTGTCTCAAAACAGCAAAGAGTTTTATTTCTGCTTTACAGTTCTCTTCCAGATGTTTTGAGGCCTAAAGAATTGTATTAGTAACCTTGGCTCAGTGTGTCTGCTATTTAAAGTTTAGTTTCTCTATTTAAAATTATTTAGAATAGCAAACACTAATAAATAATTGGTTTAAGATTCTTGGCATGTATGGCTTGGATTTGGTACTTCATCACTTAACTGCAGACAAGCATATTTTTAAGAAGTTCTTGTAACACTTGCAAAGAATGTATATGAGACTTAAATGTCAAGCCTCAAGGGAACTGAACACTATGTCCAATTGTTTTTGGATTTTGACTTGTGTGATTCTATTAATAATGTGAATGACTTTTTATGCAGTTTTTCCTACTTTATGCAGGAAGCCTTTGCAATGAGATCCTTTGCTGAAATAAGATTCTCCTGTACTGTTCCTGTATATTATTTTAAAAAGAAACCAAATGAACATTTATGGAAATCTGAGTTGCTAGTGGCAAGGAATCATAGAATCGCAGAATGGTTCCAGTTGGAAGGGATGTTGCAGATCACCTAGTTCCATCCTCTCATTCTATGACCCCATTAAATAGGGAATGTGAATCAGAAAAAAAGGACTTCTAGGTCTACAGCTGTCACCTGGTCCCCCGTCTTTTGTCTGATTACCTCCTGTGAGAACTAGAGCAAAGCCAGTGCACGATCCTATGGAGGCTATTTTGGCTGTGGGGAGAGCAGAGATCTCTGCCCGCAGCCATTTCTGCATGGGATTCCCTCATGGCTGGTCATATTTGTTGCTCACTTTGGGGAGGAATAAAAGCATGTGCAACACCTGTTCTGGTGAAGTGATTACTCTGTTGAGTATTCAGCAGTGAGGTATGAATCACAACATTACACATTGCTGTTTGCTTTCATAAAAATACATGATGCAAGAGGGGTCATATTGCTTATCTTTTGGCTTGTTTGACGACCAAACCACAGCCATGCTGGGATAAAACAATTGAGGTTAGATAGTGCTAGTAGCATGCTGTTAACTCCTCTCCCAGCTTACCACGAAAACCTCAGTGCTGATACACTTTTGCAATGTCTGCAGACCAGCAGAGTAATTTAAAAGAAAGTAGTTTACTGGAACATTGCAGCTGGCTCTCACTGACAGGTTTAAGGGAACTGCAAGCTTGTGCTAGGAAGCAGCAAGACATATAAAGCCAGTGCCTTTCCTGGCTCCCAGGGGAACACATGTGCTTCAAAAAACATAAAAACCAGGGTTTTCAAAGGTGTGTGAGTTGTGCTCAAAGAAAATCAATGTGTGTCAAGTGCTTGAGTGCCTTAGGGAACTTTCAGAGTCCAAAGCAAAAATGGTATGTATCATGGCTTGAATTCCTCTGACATATATATGGAAGCAAATAAATGTTTTAAAGACAAAAATTTTGCAACATTTTCAATGAAATAATATATATTTTTTAATTACACTTTTGACTGATTAATGGAAGGCTGTATCAAGGAATTAAGACCTGGGATACATGTAATTACAGCTTCTGCAAACATACCCAGGCTGGTACAGGACCGGTTCCAGAGCTGACAGAGGTTCAAGGAAGCTGCCTGCAGCAACAGTCAGAGACACTGATCAGTTTTCATCTGATATTAGAGATGTTAACATTCACAGAGGACTAGAGCTTTATCCTGCTTAGCTATCCAGTTAGCCAGAATGTGACAGCAGAGACACAACTTTTGACTGCAGTACTTATGTACCTACCATAAATTGTATCAATAGAAGGCCCTGCATTTTACTCAGCAGTGCCTTGAGCCTCATACTGCCTTCTGTGACAGTGCCAGGATAAATTATCCCCCTTGAAGATAGCTGCATTTCATTCCCGTGTTGTACACACCTAGAGGACTGCACAAATTGCAAAACTACCACCTCAATATCTCTTACATTGACAAGGCATCTTCTCTTCTTAACATGTTTTAATGTGAAGCCTGCACTCTCTTTGTGAATTGGGCACTCCCTAGGTTTACCTGGCAGCTGAGCACTGCTCACTTTATCCTGCTGGTCCACAGTGCAATTGTATGTTTCAGCTACATGCTAATACAGCAAATATTCTGGATGAAGATTTATAGCCTAAAGGAAGAAGTATCATTTTATGGTGTCAAGAATTCATATCACTTAATGGTGAGAGACAATAGTAGAGAGTGTATACTGCAGTTATTTTTGTCCTAGCTCTGCTTGAATGCAGGGTATTTTGGACCTGGTTGTCTCCTGAGTAGGTCCACTCTTATTCCACATGCACAGTGGAATAGATATGTCCAACAGGTCCTCAGTTGTGCATGGCATGGATCTTAACCAAGTTTCCTAGCATCTGCAAGGGCTGTGTGGACATTTTCTGCATCAAAGCATAGAAGCATAGAAGATTCTGTGCTTTTCAGGGTGTCACTGAGAGTAGCGCTGATCTTGGGACCTTAAAGTATGAACTTCAGTCTCAACTAAAAGCTCTGGAAGTAGTAGCAGCCAGTCCTGTGGCCCACCCACTGTTCAATGCTGCCAGAGCACTGCATGGAACATGTGTGTCTGGATGAGAAAAAGCCACTTTGGCAAGCGCGCCTCTTCCCGTGTTGAGGTTTCCATCTGTTTCCATTTCTTCTGAGGGGATGTGGGCAGCACGCCTCTTGAATATTTGAAGATAAATGCACATTTCTGCTCTGAAGAGCAAACAGCTCCTAGATGATAAGATCTTTGATGACATACCCTGGTTTTTTGCAGTGAAGGATTGCCTGTGTCCTGTGCTATTTTACACTGCATCTGGTAGAGCTGCTGCCCTGGCTGATAACGTGCTCACTGGAGGGGACATAGAAATCACAGAATTGCCTGGGTTGGAAGGGAAATTTCAGATCATTTAGTCCCACCATCAACCTAACTCTAACAGAAACTGTCACTAGGGCATACTTCTATGGTCTGTATCTACCTGTCTGATTCTGATATGTTAGTAGACTTTTCCATAGCAATGCAGAGGTGGAAAGATGGCAAGGAAAATGGCAGCAGGTGGCAGGGAAGACACTCAAGATCAAGGGCGGGTTCATACCTTGATATATGAGCTGTATTTTGGTAACAGTGCTATTCACTTGAGAGGGAGGTTCATTTTATTTATTTTTTTGGTATTGTTATGTTAAATGTGAAATTCACCCCTTGACTTTCCAAAACAAACACACCCTCCCTTTTGCGTCATATGAATTGTCTGTACCTGCTGTAATATAAAACATGATAAAGTAGCTGTTCAAACAGGTCATGGGGCAAATAAGTGGCAGGGTTAAGAAAGATGGCTACTGCTGTTCTGCTGAAGTTTTCTTTGACCTGGATGTACCTTTGTAAGTCGTATTTTTAGAATTTCACTCACTTTGACCATTAGACACATTGCACAAATAATTCTCTTGTATTCTATGAAATATTATACATCTTGTAGGATAATTTCACTTGCAAATGCAACATTAATCTTCATCCTGATGAGTCAGAGGTACATCTCTAATGAAGCTCATCACCTTCCGTCCAAACAGAAATCTTGACTGTCCCTTGGCAGTCTCTTTCTAGGTGTCTGTCAGTTCAACAAAAGCATCACTACAAATGTTTTCTTTTAATTAATTTTCTCTTATAATTCAATTGATAATCTTCATATTGATATGGGGCAAATTTCTTGTCTGATTCAAATTGCAGGAAAATCCCCTTCCCCCCTTCCCAAATAAAACTCAAAAGAACCCAAAGATATTCAGGAACAATTTCAGTATCTTACCGGGCTGTAATAGGTCTTCATTTGTTAACTGCAAGCTAGATTACACATAGGACAAGAAGCCTATATCTGCCAACCCACCTCATTGTTGATTCTTGGTCTTGCTGCTTACAAATAATTCCACTCGTTTCCTTGTGTTTCTTGCTTGCATGACTCTTGGTTTGCACTTCACCTGTAAACATTTTGGAACGTGGGAATGATTTTGTATGCTAAGGCTGTACAGGACTGAGCATGTTTGTTTCTTAATCCAAGAGAAAGGCTTGAGGACACTTGGAGGTTTCATGGCATTGCATCCTAGTGACGCAGGTAGCATTTGAAAATGTTTTACTGCCTCAATCTATAACACTTATTATGTCCCAGGATTATGTGGAAAACCATTTAAAGAAATATTCTTTCCGTTTTTGATGTGTTACAAGGTACAATTGCAGGAAAAGGACCACTTAATGCTTTTGCAGGTGCTTGTAGTTTAGAAGAGATCCACTTCACAGAATATCACTACAATTTTATTGTTCAGAAGCCAGATAGCAAAGGCATTTCTATACTTCTTTACAAAGCAGATGACCATGTCTACAAATGTAGGTATTGCATTATGATTCAGGCCTTGGCCCACACTCTGGACAGACAAAACCATTGTGATAGGCACCAATCTGTGAACTGCATGTGATTTATAGTAGGCTGGGCTTGGATATTGTCTATTCAATATATGCCCTTGCTCTGGACCATCCCTGAGCTCTGTTATGAGTCTGGTACCTTTCCTGGGCAGTGTTAACTCTGTTTTCTAGCTGCGGAGCTGCTGGAGCATGTAGTTTAGACTTTCGATATATCTTATGCTTAAAAAATTTTCTTGTCACATTCACTGTTGAAAAACAGAAGATGCAAAGACTTAAGGAAAATAATGAATGTAATTCTGCAGAATCTTCTCTCATCACTTTATGATAATTCAATCTGAGTCTTTCTGAATGGCTGCCTTACTGTCTCCCTTATTGTTCCTTATTGTGGGGAACAGTCCTGTTTCTCAGCAGGTGTGGCTGTGTCTTTACCCATGTAATTTGTACAATTTCCAGGCTTCTTTTCTCCTCTGTTCTTAAGCTTGTATTATAAGTTGTTTCAAATCACCAGTGGTTAAAAACTTGGCTCTTGTACTGAACTGAAGCCTCCAGCATTACTGGTCCTTGACTCCTCTGCTATGCCTTCTGGACTCAGGTGAGGTATTACCTCCCTATTATGAAAAGTATGCTGTGAAGTCACACTGAAGGTGACTTCTCAAAAGAGGCTATCATGCCTTTCTGTAATAAGAGTGGCACCCATAATCTGTTGCAATCATTTCCCTAATTTTTCATGTGTAGGAATAGCAAAACCACAACGGCTTATCAGAGGTAACCTCAAGGCCACAGGAAGATGACGTCAGAGAAAACTCACTGCAGGCTTAATGCTGCTGCTTGTGTCATTTCTCAGGTTCATTTGGTGTTCAGAAAAACATCCCTTAGACCAAATCCATTGCTATGGATGTCCAAATGCATCTTTTGCCTGGGCACATAACAGAGGTCAAGGGAAGGGAGTCTCCTCCTGTGGCTGGGGTACACGATCTCTTTCTGGAGTCCCTGAGGAAGGCAGAGGAAGAAATTAGCCATGTTTATTCTCAGTGTTGGGAATGAGTTGTGGTAGCTCAGCAACAAAGGCTGGAAACACAAAAAGATAGGATGGCTGCCCGCCCACTTTGTAAACCCAGTGCAGGTGGCTGAAAATAATACCTGAGCAAATACCACCAGTCACTTCTGAAAATTTCATTGTATGAACATTTGCTGTAGGTGGTTCACACATCTATTGGCATTTACTTGGCAAACAACCTGCTTTGGAACAAAAGTAAAGGGCTTCCAAGGAACAATTATGCATTAATTAACCTTTTAGATAATGTTATCAGTGTTACTTTTTCTGCCATTATGAACTTCAATGAAGCTCTCTGACACTACCTGAGAAACTTCAATATTTAAAGGTGGTGAGTTTTTTTGCCTACATGTCTTGGAAACCCCTAAATACTTTTGCTACCCAGAATACCCCCAGAATGCATTTTAGAATTAATTAGGTAGCAAACTGTGCAATATCTGTTCACCTCCCAGTTCTCCTTCATGGTCGTGGACAACATTTTAATATTTGTCACTATTCTTTTCTCAGTTTTCTGTGTAAAAATGGAAAACTCCATTGCCCTATTATCTCAGAAGTAGTTATGTGAAGATATAGATACATATTGTGGATTCACGTATCTTCCTATAGGTAAGCTTTATTCAAATTGGAAATTTACAATTTAGCAATCTCCATTTTAAATAAAAAGTCATTAATATTAAATTAGGTGCTCTACAGGGTAGCCTGAGGAAAACTTTCCATAACTAAAGAACCTGGCCTTCAGATTCACTGCTGGTTGAAGAACTAGTGGGAGAAGGAATTATGAGTTCTCAAAATCTTAAATAAAATTTTAAATGAAGGAGCATTTGTCCAAGTGGAAACCAGTGACGAGTGGTGTTCCCTAAGGATCGGTACTGGGACCAGTGCTATTTAACATCTTCGTAGGAGATATGGACAGTGGGATCGAGTGCACCCTCAGCAAATTTGCAGATGACACCAAGCTGTGTGGTGCAGTTGATACACCTGAAGGAAGGGATGCCATCCAGAGGGACCTTGACAGGCTTGAGAGGTGGGCACAAGCCAACCTCATGAAGTTCAACAAGGCCAAGTGCAAGGTCCTGCACCTGGGTCGAAGCAATCCCAAGCACAGATACAGGCTGGGTGGAGAGTGGCTTGAGTGCAGCTCCGTGGAGAAAGACTTGGGTGTGTCAGTTGATGACAAACTCAACATGAGCCAACAGTGTGAACTCGCAGCCAAGAAGGCCAACCAAATCCTGGGTTGCATCAAGAGGAGTGTGACCAGCAGGTCAAGAAAGG
>VZTY01019773.1:89554-111533 GCA_013400935.1 Turnix velox
CACTGGAACAGGTTGCCCAGAGAGGCTGTGGATGCCCCCTCTCTGGAGGTGTTCAAGACCAGGCTGGACAAGGCACTGAGCAGCCTGGTCTAGTGGGAGGTGTCCCTGCCTATGGCAGGGGGGGTGGAACTCGATGATCTCTAAGGTCCCTTCCAACCCAGACTATTCTATGATTCTATGATTCTATGATTCTATGATTCTATGATCTTTTCCTATACTAGTTCAACCTTGAGTGAGCAAATAGGGAATTTTGATGCAGGTCTGTGTAACAAATGTATCAGCTCAGAATGCTTAATTAAGTAAATTTTTAGCAGCTTGATTTTAAGAAGCCCACCAGCAATTTTTTTTTTTTAGCCCTTGTAGTTCAACACTGAAGAATCTTGACCATTGAGGCTGTGGCTACTTTAGGACAAATGAAGAATAGGATGCTAATTTAAAATATGCCACTTAATTATTTTTTATAAAGACATGGCACGTGCTTGAGAACATTTTAAAATTATAGGACAGCCCCTCCAAGTATTGTATCCTTCAGTGTGTGTGTGAAGTGGCAAAGATCCCTGCAGGATCAGCCCTACAAATTCCCTTCCCTCCTTGCCTCCTACACTAGAGCAGAGGTGCCAGTTGTGGTTTGGGGGCCTGTGGCTATACTCAGGATCTGAGAAGGTAGGAGGCTTCTTCCTGCTCCTGTGCCCTCAGTTGCAGCCTTCCAGCTCCCTGGTAACTCCAGGGCGATATCTGCCCCTCAGTTCACTAGAATCAAGGCTTGATGCCCAGGTCAAAAGTAATGGAAAGGCAAACCTTTCCCTCCTGCTCTGATAGTTGCTGCATAGTGATATTCCCAAAGGATAATGTTCTACCTTCAAAATAACTTTGTTATGCATCTGCCAAATAGCCAGAGCTTCACGTTCACAGATGTGAAGAGTAAGGCTTTTTAAAAAGGAGAAATACAGTTCCTCTGGGTGTTATTTAATCTCTGTCAGCTGTACCAGTATTTAGAGGTCCTCCTGCTCCCTTTTTCAGATGAAGAAAAGCCTGGCTCCTCAGGCCCCTTCTCTCAAGTCTAAAAGCAGGCGGGATAACAGGGCTCTTCTCTAACTGACAAATAAAGTTTGCATTTCTTTTCAAAAACATGTCTGCAGAAGCAAATCTTGTACTCTTTACACATTGAATCTCTTCTGAGCTGGGTGAGCTTCTCACTTTGCTCTGACCCTTGATGCTCTGAGTATGAACCCAAAATGATGGCCATAGCTTGTAACAATGGCTAGGGGCTCCAGCCTGTGGTGGTGCTTGTATCCTCGGCATGAGGCACACCAGTAAAGAAGGGAAGGTGTTCCAATGCATTGCCTGTACTCACACAGTTATGATGCTGGCAGCAACGGATAACTCTGAGAACTTCAGCAGCAACATGTGGTTCTAGGGGCTTGTGGATCATCATTGTACTTCTTAGTGAAACAAAGTCCTAAAAGATAGCAAAGGCTATGAGTTAAAAATATACTGGGTAGCCTTCATTTATCAGTTAGTTAGAGGTCAGATACTTGTAATTCATGAATAGTTGATTACCCTTTTAGCGTATGTATTGGTGACTACTGGAAATGCTTGCCCTGTTAAACCTTCTCTGTAAAAAAATATTCCTATGAAGTCCTCAGGAGCAGAGTGTTTTTTGAGAGTGGATTGTTCCCTTTTCTCTAAGGGACAAATGTGTATCGGCTTTGCTGCATTATCAGCTTTTCCTGGAAAATCACATGCTAATAGTTGTGATGAAGTAAATATTTTGGTGAAATAGTTATCTGACTTCATTGTTCTGTTCTTCTGCTGCTTTTGCTCTTGTAGGCTGAACCACAGCAGAGGGCTGTATTCATCACAGAAGATACCATGGCAAAACTGGTCCTGGAACCCTGCAATGCTGTAGCAGTGGAAACTGAATCTCAGCTCTGCAGACCCTGCAGACCTGCATGGTGTCCTTCCCTCTCTCCCAAGTCACCTTCCCCCTCCAAGGCTGGTTTCTTTTGGCTGTAGGTGGGGTTTGTGGCACTGCATTGTTCCCAAAGTCCCAAGCCCTATTTACCCAGCTGGTGTCAGTTCAGTGTGCTGTTTGGCCTGGCTCTGTAGAAAAGATTTGCCTGAAAGGTTTGCATATTCCAAGGAGCTACAATGATTAAGCACACATGAAAGAAAGCATTATGATGAATAATCAGGACATAATCAATGATACCCTTTTTGCATTATAAATGATGACGTTTATACTCAGCAGCTTTTAGGGAGAGCGTGGGTGTGACAGTTTGAAAAATGGCATATAGCATGACATGAGACCTGTCAACTCCTAAATGAAGTAATTAATGACTTGCTAAGCAGGCAGATTTTAAATGTGTCAGTTATTTTTTTGAAATACCTCAAGAATAAAAAATTATTTGCAATTTATCATTCTTATTAGTAGTAACTCAGAATAAGAATATATGAGCACGATGAGAAATAACACCATTATGTCAAAAATGGTTTATGGTTTCACCACTTAAAAATTAAAATCAAACCTCCCTCTGAGATTCCTGTCACTCAACATCCTCTCCAGCATACCTGCTTCAGAGACAGAAAGCTTTATTTTTTCATGCATGAACTATGTTTTTGAATATTGTCATCTAGGCCAGAACCACCTGTTTAAAACCAAAGCTCAAAAGAAAAACAAGGATTAATTTATTCTGCCAAATATTTGATCCTAGTTCTGCAGTATCTAGATTTGTGAATCTCTTCTTTCATGATCTGAATGGCATCACAAAACAACAGATTTCAGTTTTTAAGGAAGTTTAATACAGTGTCAGTTCTCAGGTGTTTGTCAAGTCTTGCAGAGATCTATCAGCATCACCTTGCTCTGCTCCTGGTTGCACTTTGTTCTGCTAGCTGTAGCTCACTGACCATCGTAGCCCTGGAATTTTTACAATAGTTTAATTTAAAAAATAATTTATGTTGGTGAGAAATGAAAAATTGGACAAACATATTCTCCACAGAAAACCTTTAAATACCTGCTTCTACTTCATGAATTAAATAGATATTTTAGCAAAACTTCACATTATGTGCTATGGTTCTTGTTCCTAGTGCCAGAAACTGATGGTGTGGGAGCTACTCAACCCAGACAGTTTGTCAAGGCAAATTTCCATCTGTTGATACAATACTCATTCTGGTGTGTGCCCCCTTTTAACAGAAATCTTTCAGAGCATAAATCAAATGTCTCTTAAGCTTGTCCCCTCTCTCCATCAAATGTTGAAGTCTTCCCCTTTTTCAGACTTTGTTTCCTTCTGCCATGTTTTGGAGATTTCTATGGGAGATGGTGAGTTGTGGGTGTCACCTCAGCCTCCATTCTTACATTTGGCCTAAAATATCATTATCAACCATTTGCCAGAGCTTATCACTATAAGGTCTCTTACACGCTCTATTCTTATGAGACAATTCACTGCTAACCTCATTGACCATTTTGTTTGAGTCCTTGTTCAGGTAGCTGTTTGGTTGTCTCAGTTGATAATAATGGATGCTGCATCTGGTGTATGGATGTCTTCCCCTGGGAAGCCTTTATATATAAGGAGATCTCAGAAACTTATCATTGCATAAGCAATGTGCAGCATTGCTGGAGAAAGTGTAACATAAACACCTCATCCAATGCTGATTTACTTTGCCTGGAGGATATGACTATTAACCTTGAATGAATTCTTCTCTTCCCAAGAGTAGATACTCTTTAGGCCTTGTTTCACTGAGCATTGCTGTCCTACTTTTTTTCTCTGATTTTTTTATTCATCTGTTCTCCTTCACATCTTTCAACACAATTTTTTTTAATCTTTTCTCGCCTTTCTCTGATTGTCAGTAGGATTTGAGTCCTCATTACTCAGTCTAAACTTATCCATGCTTTATTTTTTGCTCTTTTATTCTTTTCCATCTGCTAGTTTTCCGTTCTTCATTCTTTAAGCTCCTTAAAAGCTTCTAGTATGGACTTCAGCATCTGCAAGGTAGAAATTTTTCCTAATATGCAGCCTAATAGTTCTCTGTTGCAACTCGAGGCTGTTCCCTCTTGTCCTGTTTCCTGCTACTTGGGATAGGAGACCTACCCTCACCTCTATACAAACTCCTTTTCTCCTGCTAAACAATCCCAGCTCCCTCAGATACTCTCCATAGGACTTATTCTCTGGAACCCTCACCAGCTTCATTGCCTTTCTCTGGACCCACTCCAGTACCTAGTTGACTGTGGCCAGTAGCTTCTGAATGTATTGGCTAAACTCTGATCTTGCATCCCCTAAAAAAGAAAGGAAAAAGACAGATAACTAATGAGCTTTAACTGCTCTTGTAAATTAAGAAGGCTTCTGAGTGTTGAAATAAGCACACAGTAAGCTTCCAAATTAGTTTTAGTATATCAGTGGCAGGATATACCGAGACATTATTGTTTCCCTCAAAGAGCACTATACATTTGTGTTTTGGTACAGTAAATCTTATCTTTTGTGTGGTTTTTAAGCTTGAAAATAAGCTTGTTTAAAATAAACAAGACACAGAAAAGTACACTTTATTCTTTCTAACAACAGCTGGAACATAGAGTAAACCTCAAGAGATTATAGTTTAAAAAACACCATTTACTAACTACTGTTTTAAGATGGTGTTTATCCTGAGCATGCATGATGAAATTTCATTTAGATGCTTTAATAAACTAAAGAAAACAAAAAGTACTGATATGGCACTTGGAACACTTCGTGTCAGGAGTCATAATCACTGCAAACAAACTTTTATCCTGGTTTTGAAATCAAAATGCATAATTTTCTTTATATATCTGTCTTGTAATGTTCATGTGACAAATAATAGAAGCTTTGTTGTTTCATCACAATCAGATTTCCATAAAGATTAAACATATCATGCAAGGCTAGATGGATGTTTTCTTCTCAAAAGAAAGGAAGCAGGTGGAGTTTTTAAGCCTTCTTCCTTAAGTACTGACTGGGAGGCAAAGTTGCCCTGGTCTGTCAGAGCAGTGTGGTATAACAGGGTGCTCACAACTCCAAGTTTTTATTACCTGTATGGCAATTAGTTTATTACTTTGAACCATGCATAAGAGAAAGGAAGAAAGGAACCAACAATATTTTGGAGAACAACAAGAAGTATGAAAGCAGTGGTATTGTAGAAAAGATACAATTTAATAAAAATATTTCAGGATGTTGATGACGACTGCTCATTGTGGAAGTCTGCAACTATGCCAATATTTAATATTTATGCAGACTAAATTTTGCCAGCTACATACTGATCCAAAGCTCCACTGAGATAAATAAGAGCTTTCCTACAAACCCCAGCAGACCTTGTATTGAAATACACTTATCTGCACACATATCAGCGGATATATGCCTTACACAGTGCAGAGCAAAACTAATTTCTTTGGGTGTTGGAAGACAGGTGATATAATTTAGAATGTGATCCAGAAGGCTGTCAGCTGCAGCAAGTATGTTAAGATCAGCTCCTCGAATTCACAACTCAGTATATAGCTAAGTTTTGCCTTACATTTTGTTGCCATGTGCATGGGAGATCCTTATCAGGCTAATAAAAGAATATTTTTTTGTTAACTCCCAGCAACCTCCATTCCTGTGACAGAATATGTTGTAAGCTGGTGGATATATCTAACCTAACTTCTTTTGCTTCTCCTTTTTTGTTTCTCCACCTGATAATTTTACTTCATTTTATGTGCTATATAGTTTTAAATAAAACCAGTTTTATCCTATCGTGACAATGCACTAAATTTACTTCAAAATAATCTACAAATGTTTTTCATTTGACTGCATATTCTGATATTATGCATCATAATCAGCACCTCTTAAGTTAGATCCAAACTTTCCACTGTTTTCAGCTATGTGCAGTCCTGAAAGATCAAAGAAATTATTGTCTTACTGCCTTGAGTGGGCTTTGACTGAAGCTCAGAATCACTCTCCTGTCCCTCTTATCAGATGCATGATCCATTTTCCAGTGTCTTGTAAATAAAGCCATTTATATACTACGATGTGAGGTAAAAAGGATGTCAGACCTTTCATTTAATATCTATGGTTATACTGATTAATTAACATATGGAAAAGTCATGATACCGCTTTCCAAAATGTCTAAGTTGCTGTCATCATTCCGTGCAGATATAGACATGAGCACCTGTATTGACCTTAATATCACATTACCCTCATCAAAAGGCATGCTTTGAGACTTCATTTTATTTAGGACTTTCCAAAATCACACATTTGAGATTTTGATTGAACTCAGTTGTGCTGTGTTTCTTGCTCTCGATTCAAGATAAATACCAGTGTTTTTTCTCCACCATCCAGGTTCATGTTTGTTTTCTCATGCTGAACCTTGGACGAGTCAACAGAGAAGTTCTCTTCGTGATTTTTTTCTCTCTCTGAAGCTAACAGGGGAGGGCTCATTGAGAAAGATACTTTGTATTTTATTAGAATGCTTAGGGGTCAAGCATCAGGATCTGAACGAAAATCCCAGGCACTTAGTTGAAGGATTACTTCATATTCAGTAGAACTATTTTCTTTTTCCTGCCCAGTGTCTGCTAATTAAAAGCAAACCCTTCTGAGCATCCATTTTAACAATTGGAGAATTAAATGAGAATTCTGTACTATGATAGGCTGTGCTAGCCTAGCCTGACCTGATAATTTCCCTAATAATTTTCCATGTATTTAATTGCAGAGCTACTCTGTTTTCACTCATTCTGATCTCTGTTGCAAAGCACTGCTCTGTGGCATTCATTAGGCTTTGTACTGACCAAAGAACTCCATACTGGCTTCTTTATGCAGCCTGATCTGGACTGGAAGCTTCAAAGGTCCTTCCAAGACAAGTTATTTGAGGTTATTATGTATTTTTTTCTACCAGCAGTATTGCAGCAGAACATACATAAAGGCAAAATGTGCCGTAAAAGTGGCAACATTAATGAGCAAATCCTTGTTCTGTTGTAGGCTAAACAGAACCAGCAGCAGTCTAGGCTGTCTGATCAATTGTTCAATAAATGGTAAAACTTTGAGTAAGAAACAGTAAGAAAAAAACAGAACAAAGGGTTCCCCTTGCTCTTTAGTGAGAAAAGAATGAAATGAAATTTATGTTTCACTGAAAACCTTGTCAATGACATGTCAAACTCTAACCACGATGATCTAATAACTGGAATAACATGGGCTAAGTCTCTGCTGAGGTCATTTAGAATACATGGGTCCTCAGTAGCAGTACCAAGAGGATCCAAGGGAGACCAGCTTTCCAGCTTTGTCATCTAATTGAGGTCTAACTCTTTGCTCCAATGCCCATAGCAATGTTTTTTCTGAAAAATAATGTTCTGGAGCAACTCCCAGTTGTTGGTGAGAATATCCTCTTATTCCCTTTTTGGACTCAAATATTTGGGAAGTAGTTTGGGCCTCATTGGGTGTTTTCCATTAGAAACTGTGGCTTGGATAAATTCTTATGTCTTTGGATCAAGCAAGAGTAGCATCTTTGCAACAGATTAAAGTCTTTTCTGACAGTGCTTTCCTTAAAAACTTATTCTTTCAACTTTTTCTCTGTACCATATTGCCACAGCTCCCATGTTTCGTGCTTTCTTTCTACCTTCTTTGCTAGTTTTTCTGATTTTTTTTCTGCTATTGCTTCCTTGAAATTCCTGGCAAAAGAGCAAACGAAAATCCAGCTCTATTTATTCATAGCCCAACCTCTCCTTTTGCTGTATCACAACCAAATGCCTTTAGGACAGGTGGCTGCTACTCAGGACTATTTCCATACTGAGTGTTTTCACTGTATTTGCTTGATTCCATAAATGAGCTGAATTGCTTCTTTTAGTCCCTGTGCATCAAACCAGGGCATTAATTTAATTTACCTCTGATCTAATCTATAACACCATTTTTTTGAAATGTTGTGGATTGTTACACTGATTGCACTAATTGCAGTTTCTAATATATGACTTTTTCCCATTTCATATCTATATTTCATAAACACCAGACCTTAAGCCCATTGTTGAGTCATGCCAGAGCTGTGGTTGCCTGTACTGCTGTCAGCTGTGTAAATGTTGTTGTGTAAGAGCACACGTTTTGCACCATCAATGCTATGTGGAGAAGGCTGTGCGATTCATCTCTGCTGTGTGAAAGGGGATGTGGTCACCTAAGGGGCTTTGTCAGAAGAAAAGAGCACACTGCTGTCCAGAGCAATGGGAGCCTCTATTAACATAAATTGGTTTCCAGACTGGATGTGAATTGATTTTGATGCTCAGGCTGGATCTTTCTATGGGTTCCTTTTTGATCTTTCATTTCAGGGTGTATTGGTTGAAACATCTTTCTTTCCATTGTTCAGATGTGTTATGAGCATTGGTTAATAAAAGAGATTGTATCACAAGGACATTACAGCAGTGGATTTTCTAGAACAACCCAGTCTGCAGAAACAATTCTGTTTTGCATCTGCTGCGAGCAGCAGTAACCCTAGCGTGAAAAACAATGCAACACCCTTGAAAACCAAATAAGGCCTCTTTCTTCTGAAGATGACAGTTGAGTCTATTTTTTCATGATGCCTTTTAAGGCTGCTAAATTGTTGTCTAATCCTTACCTCAGGGCTAAAAGCCTTTCAAGAGAACAAACACATGTAATATCAAAAAGGAGAGGTCTGTGCTGCACACTCTCTACAGCAGCTTGTGCGCAGATAACTCCTCAGAGGTTGCATTCAGATGAGCAAATGTGACAGAAGTACATTCAGTAATAACAATATCCTCAATCAAAGGCATCAGCTGCACTCATATGTGCTAAGCCTGACTTCTGAAGTCTTTGAAAGAATGAAAATTGGCACATGTGGACACGGCACGGCATTTGTGTGGGGGGGTTGTGAATATCATCATGTTATCAGAAAAGCATCTGCCTGGGAGAATCTGAGAAATTTCACCTCTCAGAATTGCAATAATTAACTAATTTCTTTTCCTTTTCTACATGGCTGGATTATATAATTTTGTGGAATGAACATTATTTAATAGCTAAATTAACAGAAAGATTTTTATCTCCTCTACATGTTCATAGTTAAACTCTCAGATCTCAGATGCTTCTTTTACTTGATTTTTTCAGTTAATTATATTTTTGAGCCTGATTTTTACAGTGAACTACCCAGGGGAATCTTCCCAGTCCCCAGAACTGGAATTTCAGCAGATCTGGCAGACCACATCCAGGTTTTGGATAATCTTGGGGCAAAATCGTAACAGAGAAGCCTCAGAATAAATTCCTCCACATATTTAGAAATTTTTGGAGACTGGAGTGTCTTGGAGCTCTCATCAGATGTGCAAAGATATACAGAAGGATCCTCTAGGGCTCTGCTTCAAGGCTGAAGATATCCAAGGCTAGGATATCCAAGCAGAGACTGTACATGAAAGGGCTTGTACAGCTGTAAGAAAGTGCTTGGAAATGATGGGGAGAGCCTCTGGTGCAGATCAGTGCTCTGTCAAAACCCCATGTTACAAGAGCAGAGACTCCAGATCTCCACTGAGTGCTTTCCGCTTACAGCTGTGGAGGATGGCTCCACACTGGGTTTGTGGGCACTTTTGCAAGTGTTTTGAGAAGATCAGAAGGTTGGCTACTGGTAAAAGGGCAGCAGTCCTGCATGTGCACTTGGCCTTGCCACAGACAGATTGCTACTGTTGAAGCAGATAGAGGTCTACAATCTGTGAGATGGGGTTCCTGCTATGTGTATGAAAGGTGACCTGGTCCCACAGTCTAGTACTGTAACTGAAATGTGAGTTGACCCTCCAGGATCAGGTGAGCAGACTCCAAACCTGAAACCGTACCACATTTGACCAAATATGGTCTGCAGATGGACTCCTGCATTCCCTGGCTGCCTCTTAGCAATGGGTTCCTGGAGCAGGTGCTCCTGATTGTGGATGCAAATTTGCTTTCTCATGTATCCTGCAACCTTAGCTGGTGAGTTTCTGTCTTGGTGATTGTTTTTGGCAGTAAAATAATTTATGAGAACATGTATTCTAAAGGTTGTAGGAAACTCATTTAAATAGTCAAATGAATTTTCATGGGAATTTTCTATTTCATTCACCCAGAATTAAAAAGATCAATAATTATTTAATGAGTTATCCCATGTGGGTAAGAAGGAAAAGCTCATCATCATCAGCTATGTATTCACCTTTAAAAATACATACTGCATGCAGCAACTGTGAAAATTAGAACTTCATCCATGGTGAATGGAGGGTAATGTGAAGATTCAGAACAGATTCTGCATGTCTCTTCTGCCTTGACAGTACAATGCTTGAGTTTAAGTATATCCAGTCCTCCGGTCTTTGACCTCAACTCTTGCACACAGCACTGACGATCTGACCTTATACCACTTTGCAAGTTCTCATTTTTCTCCCAGGCTGTAGAATTTTACTGTTAGTTAAAGAAAGAAATGGCATGCATGAATGAAGTATATGCCTAAAAACAAAGCTTTGGAAAAGCTCAGAAAGAAGAAGCTATTTTGGGTAACAATATACAGGCTGTTTAGTTCCTGGAGGGGATCTCTCCTGCAGCCCAGCAGGCTGTTCTGGATGGTTTTGGAAGTTCACGGCTGGATTGTGGGTGACCTGTGGAAGGGAGGAAGGCAAGATAGAAAAATCTCTCATGTACTCCACTAGGGGAACAATATTTGTGATGTTAGGCACATTACTACTGAGTGGTTTATTAGAGCAATAAAAAGTGCCATGATGAAAAAAATTTTGAACTCCTTTTGCTGGATTTCTACAACTACACTACTTGGAGATTCTAGTTTCAAGCTTTTCCTGAAGAGAAGCCCTTTAAATAGGACTTTTAAATCCCCTTTTAAAAAGCCCTTCCAAAAAAGCCCTTTCCTTTATCTCCTTTGCATTGGTTTACCTTTCAAATAAGTGTGTGGAGGGGTTTGAGTCATTTGCCCATCCTCTGCCACCACTTACATTTCTCCTGCAACTGGTGAGGTGCTGGATTTCAGTGGGTGCAGACCTACATGATTTGGGTCATGAGACATTAATTGTTTCCTGTTGATATTGACGCCATCTGAGCTTTTAGTACCATTAGTGCTACACCTAGGCATATCCTGTGTGTATTTGCCATAGACTTGTCGGTCCCACATGAGTAGTGGACACAACAGTGGATCTGTTCCCTCTGGCTGGTGACATGACACTCTCAGAAGAATCTGACACAAGTTGTGAGAAGATATTCCCAGTCTGGTTCCCTCTGGTTTCCTACTGGGATATTTAGCATTCAGTCTGCCCTGGGGGACTTGCTATCTGTGTTTCAATCTCTTTTGTGAGAGTCATCCTTGAAAGGTTATTGTCATCTGAGAATGGATAATTCATCCCAAACAAGATGCTGTTTTGAGCAAAGAATTGTATACGTGGGGTTATATCCAAGGAAGACTATTTTGCTTTATACTTGCATTCTATCTTAGTTGGGATTAATTTTTGAAAGTTGACAAGGTCTTAGTTCTGTGGGTATGTAATAAATTCAGAATTAGGCTCCAGAGATATATAACTGAAATAGCTGATACACAGTCACAAATTTACCTCTTTAGTCTGGTAATTTGTTTACATAAGGTACTGCACATTTTTCCCTAAGAGTCTTTGATAAAATTAATATGGGAAACAGCTGGCTGGTGGAACTGCTTTAAAAATGGCAGAACAAAGTTTCCTCCCTCCATTTACATTTCCCATCAAATAAAAGCGATATTTGAAAGTAAAAAAAAAAAAGAAAAAAGAGTTCTGGGCTGCTGACATCTAACTCCAGCACTCATGCATAATCAGAGTAGCCACCATCTGTTAAACATATTGCTTAAACCATCTCATTGCCTAAGCTTTAATAGGCTATATATTAAATTGTGAAGACCTAAATAAAGATACAGTGTAACTCTCAGTACAAATAATGGAGATCTCAATGACTGTACACCAGCACTGATGCTTAAAAGTTGAGCTTGGTTTGCAGATTTTAATTAATGTAATAACAATTTCCAATAATTTCACAATACTTTTTTGACCCATTTGGCTGTGTGAGATTTGGGAACCAATTTTTTACAGACAGAGTTTTCTCTTGAATTATGAATGTTGATTAAAGAAAATTACTACTTTAAACCTAGTGCATTTTATGAGGAATTGGATGATTTTTAGCAAGACAAAAACCTTGATAAAGAAAGAGCTTAAGCCCTCAGGCTCAGGCTTAAGTACCTTTGGGTAGGAACTCATCCCTGATTTTATCCTGCATTAGCTCGATCTGGTCACTAGATGTTGCTAGCTGTCTATATTAGTCATTTTAGCTGATTTAACTATAGGGCTTTCAAGGTATAAGAAAAGAACATTGCTATCGGTAAAAACTTACAAATTATTTCACTTTATGTATAAAAGTTATCAATAAATGTGTCCCCACTTTCCCAATTTCATGATAAAGATGTGTCCTGCCATACTAACAGACTCTACTGAAAAAATCAGAGTAAGTCATGGTTCAAGACTTGAATTTCATTTTTAATGTTCCAAATGTTTTGGGAAATATTGTTTTCCCTGAAGATGTGAGAGTTTAGGCAAACAGCCCTCGTTGCCTAGGATCTGAATGTGGCCCATGAGGAGCAATGGGCATGACCTTACTCTGGCTCTGTAAAGTGGCCATGGGACCTCTTGCCTTCCCGCAGGCTGCTAGAGAATTATTTATTCCTCCTGAGACCTTTCTCTTCAATGGCTTCCCAAGTAAGACAGAAGTTTAGTATTCCTAGTATGTGCCTGTTTCCCAGTGCTACTGAATAAAGACAGCTATATTTAAACATATATAATCTTGATTTACTGAGTAGTCTTTTAAATTGCTGTTTTAGAACAGGAATTTTGCAAGAATACTGTGGTTTTCTGCATACCTGTAGGGTTTTGCATTAAGTGGGTTACCACTGCAAAAGAATGATGAGCTAGTCAGCATCCTTCATCTGATTAGTCCTTAAATAAGGCAAAAGGGTAATCACTATTCTCTACCTTGCAGTGACCAGATACTGGTGGAGATAATATTAAGATACACCCTGAAAAAAGTACTTCTTAAATCTTAATCAAAGCTTAAGTATATCTTAGTCTTTCAAGTTCCAACTCCCATACATTTGGACTTATGTATGACAAACAGGTTTTGTTTTTTTAGTTACTAATGCATGTCCTTTTCTTGAAATATCTCCCATATCAACTCTCTGTATATGAGTGATATCTCTTGGAATCAGTGCAGTACTTCAGAGAACGATGATTAATTAACAGCACTATGGAAAAGTAAATTTTATTTTACCCAAAATGTTAAATTGTTAGCTTTAGACTTAATATGGAATCAGAGATGGAGACAGGCAATCTCAGGAAAAACTACAGAACAATTTTTAAAAATGGAGAAGTGTAGAGTTTAGCATACATATAAGTAATTCTGGGTTAAATGCAGAAACAAAGACTCACAAGTTAAAATGCCCACATGTTTTGCTTAAATGTAGTTGAATGTTTTGTGTCAAAAGCAGCAATATTTTTCATAATGCGTATATTCACTGTGGGTGGAAATCCTCCAGCCAAACTTTGGCTGCCTAAAAGTTCAGGGCTTAATCTAAGCCAGCAGTTCAGCCTTGCTGGCTCTAGCAAACATGATTCATCCCATCCTAGGAGAGGTGACTAAGATCAGGAGTATGAATTCACCTGGGCACATGCCTGTCTCTGTTTGACTACAGAGGAAGCCCAAATGACTGTTTTACCAAATGTCTAACTTGTGGAAGGCTGAAATTAGTTGAAGTGAGGCTGAGCCCTTCTATTAAAAAATACCACAGCATGGCATTTAGTGCTTTTCTTTCATTCTTACTTGTTCTCAGGTTGAAAGTATTGGAACAAAAAAAATTGCTTTTTTTGGATGACTCTATTTCCTAAAAACAAGAAATACCTGAGTAGCCATTTGTTCTTGGGGGTTAGAGGATGGATGTAAGAAACAGAATGAACAACTCTGACCAGGGAAAATGCAAAAGGCAGCAGGGAACTTGGAAAAATTGAAAACGAGAAAGACTCAAAGGAAACCTTAAGATTAAGCAGAAAATATCCAGAATATTCAAATGAAGCACACACTTTCAATTAAATGGTACGTGTTTGATGAAAAACAGGTTCTCTGTTTTTCACAAAATCAGCTGTCATCAGGAAGAACTTTCTGAATTGGGCTATCTGAGTCTTCTAATTTACCACTGTTCTTTACTTTAGAAATATAATGTTTCTTCCCTCCTGTGCTAGAAAGGTAGTTTATTTGTATCAGTCTGGAAGGCTAGAAAAATATGAAAATATGATCTTCTATTATCTTTTTTTTTAAAGTCAGCATGACAAACAGAAGTGAAAAAGACCAAGAAACAAGGGAAAAGTATGTATTATAGGGCTAGGAATCACAGTATCCATGGAACTGGTAATTCCAGCATCTATGGAACCGGTAATACCAGTATTCAAACACCAACACTCTTTACTTCATGGGGTTTGATAATGCACCTTCACATTGCTCTCCTTTCCTAGTGGGACTGGTAGTAAATGTGATTTGCATCCTTCCTGGGGATCTCAGGCTCTGCCTTGTAATCGGGTATGAGAACATATTCAGCAAAAGTTTACCCCACAATAACCACCTCTCTTCAGGATTTAATCTTGAGGCAACTGTTTCTCTTCCATTGCTGAGAGAAAGGGAAGCAATATTAACTCACATTTGTTTTTAGCCTGTGGGCATCTGTGGACTTCTGCTCTTTATTTAAGGTGTCTAATAAAGGTAATAGAATCCATCGAACATTGAAAAACTGAAAACATTTGCCTATTTGAAGTCTGTAAACTAGTGAGCAGAGAAAGGAAGCATACTTTCTCTGCATCTTTACATCTTTTTTGCCCAAGCCAATAAAGAACATGTAAAGGAGGGGTTTGTCATGCATTTTTAATAGTTTTTAAATACATTAGTCATCACTAGGATGCATGATGCTTTACAAGGATTATGTTGTTATTTTTCTTTCACTGATGAGGTGGCTGAAGCATAGATGGACATACCATGATTTACTAAACTCTCCAAAAGTAATTCTGCATCTCACATATGTACAATTGGTTCTGTTCCAGGGTAATTTTGGTTCAAACTGGGCAAAATTGGCTAATCTGGGCTCCCTCACTGGGTTTCAGTTCCTAGATTGCCTTGCTGATAATGAGGTTGGGAAGCAGCGTGAGTGTTGAGGTTATTCCATGTTGAGTATATGGACCTCTATAGGCAGCCTGGCCCAGCATCATGCTGGCTGCTGGGCCACGGGGCTCTGTGGTACAGGTGCCCTGGGCAGCCATCTCACTCTTTTCCACTTCAAGATTGGTGGGTTTCTAGTTTCTCCTCTGCCAAGGCTCCCCACATGCTACGTCCCTCCTCCTGGTGCTCCCTCTCTACTCAACCCTTTCCAAGATGAATGGGATGATAGGAAATTCCAGGGAAATTGTCTGTCCCAGAGCTTGGCTGCCCAGTCACTGCCTGCTTCCCACATTTCCTCACCTCATGTTCCCTTGCCTCTGAGGGAGGGGAAGAGGGTAGATGCTACTGCTGGGAGGCCTGTGAGGTCACCAGTGTCTGCTTGTGGAGACGCACACTATCCGGCATTACAGCCAGTAGGTCGTTTGCTCTTCCCTTCAAGGGTATGCTTTCCAAAATTGCTGACTGTAATATGTTTTTCCTTGCCTTCCTGACTCCTCAATCTATCCACCTTTGCAAAGTCACTTTTCTACAATAAGTATGCTGCATGGAGCTATGCACATAGTATTTATAATGCTCTTTTTTTTTTCTTAAGAAAAAGGTTATATAAAGAGAATAAAAAAGAAAAATTCTATTCATATATGGAGACAAGTCTGCAGATTCAAATGTGTTAAGTATCCACGCAGTTAACAATATGTCACTTCGTGAGAGAATTTTCATAATTAATGAACTGGTTCAATTTGCTCTGCTGCTTGACTTTGATTAATACATTTTTGAGTGTTCCCACTGGGACTCTGTCCAGTTTGTTTAGTAAGCTCTTATGTCTATATCCAGTTCATGTGTATGGATCAAAGTGTTGGCACCAAATGCTGGCAGTATTAGGCTATGGTACAGCCATTCTGACTCCACTTAAAAAGAAGATAGCAATATATCTTAAATCAAGTTCTTTGTGACTTATTTTATTTAAAAAAAGGAAGAAATTTCACACTACATTGTGTAGAAATGCTGTGATTTAAAAGTTCATCTCACGCAAGCTTTGCCAATTAAAGAGGTATTTATCAACCTAGACAGTAATTGTGGGACCCAAATGGCAATTTGTTCAATATTAAGCACCGAGCTGAAAAATAATTAAAACTAGCAAACATTATCCTTCTTTTCCCAGCTGCTGCATTGCATGCTTATCTCACAGCCTTGGTAATTCTCCTTGTCAGCCTGTGCAGCCAAGAGTGTGCACCAGGTCTTAAAAAAGTATTGAACCCTGGACTAAATCAGGAAACAAGGAGGGTGAGCTCTATTGCTTGGGAAAGGGGCTGTGTCAGAGATGCAGGAGGCTGCCCCACAGGGCTGTCCCAGAAGAGGCAGTGGAAGTAGTGGCTGCCCCATACGACTTCTCTTGGTCACCTCCAGAACCCTGTGCAGGGACATCTCTTTCTTCTGTGTGCGTCTGTATTCTGAATCCCACTGAGCAGCCTTCAGCCAGCTGAGACTGAGAGGGTCTCATTTCATGTCTGCCTGTTCAGGGGGATTCATGAAGAAGTAGCTCCTGGCTTTAGGGTATTAATTCACTCCTTGCCTGTTCAGGCTAGGAATAACCCAGTTCTACCAGGAGCAATATATTAGTATCAGTGTAATCCACTATTGCAAAGAGGTGCACATGTTGCAGGTATGGAAGTTTCTTTCATAATGAAATCTTCAGTCTAGCCGGGAAAAAAAATGAATCAGTTCCTTTGATTTTTATCTTAGAGGAATTTGCTAAATATCATTTACCTCCTAAATACCAAGGGGAATATTCTGTGCTTGGTGTGGGCATATAAATGTCACCATGCCCAATGAGCATTAATGAGGACATTGTGAAAAGAAGAGATTTTGCCACGTAGTGCAGAGGGCCATTGCCAGTCTTCGTGTTAACTCAGGGCTATCCTAGCCTTGTTTGAAGGCTGATATGTGTAGCTGAAGTATTTCTCTGGTTCTGTTTCCTGGGATAGATGTTATCCCCAGAGAGCTGGAGACATGAGGAGGATCAATGACAGTGTCAGAAAGCCTCCTGAGAAATCCTTTGTAGTAAGAAAATATGAGAAGGCTCAGAGCAAGTTTTCAGTGAATGCTGTGTATATACATATCCACACTGGCTCAGGGCTCCCAGCTCTCTGCCCTTGACTCACAGCACTGCACTTTCAAATGATGGCCATTGGAGAAACATATCTTAAGCCTATAGGGTTTAAATTAATTAGAGAATTTCCCCTGAGCTCAATCTCTGCTTTCCCTGAGGGTGACGGGGACCAGGCAGTTAATCACCAGCAGTAACAAACTGTCATGCCTGCTGCCCTGGTTTTGTTCAGATGTTATAAGGCTGAATGGTATTGGATAATGGACAATGGGAGACAAGCTGATGGAAACACAGAAAACACTGGCAGATTTAAGTGCACATTGTTTAGCTACTAGTAGGGGAACAGCCTCAGAAAAAAATGTATTCTTTTCAACTTTTCCCATGGGGTTCCCGTGCCCATAATACGCCAGTGGGTTTTATAGCTGTTTATTCCCTTGCTGCAAGGATGCCAAAGCAGTGTTTGTATCTGGTGGCTCCATTAGCAACATTTGTCTTACCATTTATGTCATGTCATTTAAACACTTGCAAGCAGACTTCAACCCAGCTAAAAAGAATGCATGCAACATGCTGCACGTAGCAAATAAGCTCTGCAAAGAGCTTACAAAGGTAGGTCCTTCAGTACTTTTAGTCATGGAGTTATTTCATTACGTTCATTACAGGTGACTTACCAGGAAATCATGACTTGGTTAATGGCTCTTTTCCTCTATCATATACTGAAAGAATTATAAAACCAAACCACTCTCTAAAGTGAGCATGCTGTCAAGCATGGGATCCACATAGATTCGTCTGTCAATAGCTTAGACATTTGAGGTATGCTTTCCTTTTTAAACCCTTGCCTATAAGCAATTTTTCTTCTCCTGAAAGAAGTGCATCAACTCTGACAATGTAAGAGTGTGATGCAGAGATACAGCTTCTGGAAACAGCATAAAATATGATGTACCCCACTTAGTTTGTACTGATTTTTTAAATCTTCCTTTATACTCAATATGTCTGAATACTGAAACAGCACAGAAGAAGGGCTTTTTTTTCATTTTGTTTGCTCTAGGTATTTGGCAGGTGATTTTTCAGGGGGTCACCTTATTCTTTGCACTGACTATTAATCAGCCCGTTGATTTCTCTTCTTCTATGCCTAATTTTTAGTAGTAATGATATGGGATGTCTAAAAAAATATGAAAAACAAAACTGTGAAATAAATAGTGCTGACAGGAAGACTCAGAATTTAGTGTGGGGGGTGAATGAATTTAAAAGCATGACTTTTTTAAAACTAACTGGGTAGAATTTAAACGGGTACTTTGCCTCCAGCAAATCCTCACAATAGCACACAGGTTGTTGAAGCCCGGCAGCCAACCTGGCAGCAGAGCCAGGGTTGCAAAGCTGAGCTACCATTTCTTGTCTGTCACATTTCTTCTCCAAATACTATATCATAACATCTCAAAACATTGTTTGGTCAGGATGCAGTGAAAACCCTACTTCAAGGTGGAAGTTTTTGTTTGCCAGTTCATCAGTGCATCCTCTCTCTAAACAGATTTTTTCAGCATTTTGGTCAATGATGATCCAAATTGGCAGTGGAGAAGTTACAGGAGGTGAGGGCTGCTACCTCTTTGTCTTTATGCTTTAGCTCACTAGGAAGAATGTGAGTAGGCCCAGAAGTCTGCTGTGCTGCTGTTAAGTTTTTAGGAACTCCTGCATACTTGGTGACCTCAGGGGGAACAGGGATGTGAGGATCCCAACTCAAATCCTGTGTCCCCCATGAGGTCCATGGTAAGTACATGAAAATTTGATGGTCCCCTATTCTAGGTTTTCTCTCACTGTAGTGCAGTTATGATCAATTTACTTTTATAAGTTTTTGTCATTTGGCACAAATGTTGCACTTCCTCAGTCCAGGCACAACAAAGACACTGCTCTGCTCACAGTGTGGTCAATGGCCAGCCCTATACCTGATGTGGATTGATAGTGAATCTGCCTGGATACATTTATACATACAATAATAATTTACAACATATCTATAATAAAAATATGTATGTCACAAAAATGTCATAAAATGCTAAAAAAATCTTGGATGTTAGGTTCAGTGTTATTGTCTCTTTTATGTTGGGTTCTTCCTGCAACAGAAAACATGAGAAGTCAGAGAAGATAGGGTTTTAAAAGGGGGAAATACAAAGACATTCAAAGGAAGAGGAAAATTGGCATCAGTGACTGGAAAAGTCAATGAAGTCCTGGAAAGAAAGCTAACAAGGCTGTCTTTTATGATACAAGTAGGGGATGGAGGAGGTGGGCACAAATTAAACTAGCAGATGGATGATTTACAGTCAACAAAAACATCCCAGAGCATAGAAGTGGACTGAAACTGTAGCATTCACTGTCACAGAGCAAATAGCAGCAGCTGGAATTTGCTGTGTTTGAAGGGACAAATGGGTTGTACAGGCACCACCTCTGCCTCAGACCCCAAGGAAAATCCTGCTGACCCACAGGAAGAATTGCTTGTTGGATAAGTAAAAAAAGGGCCATTAAAATTCCTCATCGTGTATCTCTGAATATAGGCTCCAGCTGTGAAGCATCCTAACTAATTTAGATGACTGATTTGTTTTTTGTAGCTAATTGTTTTTTGTGTAATTGCTTACATCATCACATGATATTACATAATGCTTAAGCACTTTTGTCATGTACACCAATGGATTTATCAGAGTGAAAACAGGGAAAAAAAATAGTTCCTTCTCCCAAAAGAGTAGTTTCCAGTTCAATCAAGCACACATCTTACTATTTAGGGGAAAACACCACTTTAACTTAGAAAGTGCTCCACAAACTATTCTGGTTGTAGAAGGCTATGTATAAAAAGTAGTGCTTGATCAAAATGGGATGTGTGACTGTCACCTGCTAGTGAAACACTGTGATTGCCATGCTTTGCTCCCAAGAATAAAGGGAAAGACTGGTGCTATTACCCTTCATCTTCCAGAACAGTGACGCACAGAAAGTGGCATTTCATTAACTAGGTGTTTGTATTATAAACATTATTCACAGTCAGGTAGGAAAGACCAAAAATCTGTCATTGGTTGAATAGATGTTTTGTAAGACCAAGTGCAGACCTTTACAAATGAGGCATTGATGAAATAAACAGTCACTTTGTATGGAAAAGGGAAATTTTCTATATACACATGCAGTATGTGTAAAACATGACTTCAAAGATTTTTTTTGTGTAATCTTGAGTTTTATTCCATGTAACCAACTTGTTAACTCATTGCTGGTCTAAGATACGCATTTTTTACTGAGCATATGTCAGCCTTGGATCATACTTATTTATAAATTAAACTTTCATCTTAGTTATGATCATATCCCTTAAACAATAATTTTGGGCTACTGCAATGAATCAAGGAGTGTCCACTGCGTGAGAAGAAAGGCAGATAAATCTTCGGTATTTAAAATCTGAAGCCAGTTTCTGTTGCTTGAAAACTCTTCCTTCCCTGTGTCCTTTGACTCCAGGCAAATTATTTCCCATATAGGGCTCCCCTGCAGATGCTTTTTATTGAACATCAGGATAACATTACTCAACAGCTCAGCAGGTGCAAGCAGAGGACTCTCAGATGTTTGTCCTGACCAACAGGATGAGGAGGGTGCAGGGCTGGAAAGGCAGATTCAGTTGCTGTTGCACCCTGCTCAGCTTCTGTCCTTCTGAGGCTCCTTATGTTGGGCTCCTTCAGCAGCTCTTGACTTCTTGCCCCTTTGTCACTGTTGATCTTACTGTGGATGCAAGCACCTGGTGCCTTCTTCCTGGTGGCACCCCTGAGTGAGGCTACTGCAAAGAACAAAAAGGGGAAAAACACTGGAAAAGTTTCTCTTGCATCCTTCCCTGTAGCGTCTTTGTGCATGCCCTTTGTCTTTGTCATGCCCTGATGAAATCAGCCTGAGTTTCCACTCCTTGTGTTTATGGAAAAGGAGCTTTGGTGTCAACATGATTTTGCTGCAGACAGATGCGTTGTAGGGACTTCTGCTCTCCTCTGCAAGATGAAGTGGCAAGAATTTCTCATTATTTTCTTGAGATTAGGGGAATGTTTCCCTCATTGCAATCACAAGAACCTTGAATTCATGAGTCCAATCCTACTCTCATGAGGAAAGGATCAGAGGAAGAATCAGCCATGTGGGGTATGAAAGCTCTTTGCAACTGCAAAACAGCTGACAGCAGCAGATGAAAATATGTGAAGAGGCAAAGGAGCATTAGGTTATAAAAGCCAGATTTAATGTTGCAGGGCTTAAAGTAAATTGCATTTCACTATTATTTACTATTTCTTTTTCTTTCAGTACCCCAGGAGAGTAGATAGCAGAGGCACTGCAAGAACAGATTCCCTGGTAGATTGAATAGGAAGAGTAATTCCCATGGGGAAACCAAGGGTAGCATGAGCGCACATGATTCCTGTATTGAGACTTTAAATGTCAGGGGTTTGCCTGCACACCTGCCAGGGCAGTGTCAGGAGCTGTGAGGGGGGCTTACTGAGACCAAGCAAGATTTCTCTGTCACATAAGAGTGTCTCTTCTTTCCTGTTGGTTGTTTTCTTTAATTAATCCTTAATTATAGGAGCTGTTCTGCTTTTGTATATAAAGCTGAAGCATAGAATCATAGAATCATAGAATGGTTTGGGTTGGAAGAGACCTTAAAGATCATCTAGTTCCAACCCCCCTGCCCTGGGCA